>JBBBWG010005335.1:0-99257 GCA_037176905.1 Azolla pinnata
ATATATATATATATACAGATATATATATACATACATGATTGAGTTTGTGATGTTTCAGTTCATTTTTAATTAAGGCATTGATTGGTTAATGCTGTCATTTAACCAGTTTGCCATAAATGGTTTATGTTCTAGGCTGACTGGATGTCTGTACCTATAAGAGAAGGAAAGCTAGAGATAGTTGCGAAAAAACGTGTATATGCAGGACAACAACTTTTTGCATCTTTTGGTCCACGCTCGAATGATAACCTTTTCCTTTATTATGGTAAGGTTCTGTTAACAGATTGTTTTATTCTAATATACATAAAATAAAACCAAGAAACTACGTTACTTAAGCTGAGAAGAAAATTGACGTTACATAGTCATGGGAGCATTTGTTAATTTGGCATAGCCATGGTGCAGAGACTGTCTGGTGTTCTTGAGTTCAGACTAAAAACTGTATATCTGTAGGCTGAAAACTTACACACTTGAGAATTATAAAATCACACGTTATTTGGAATTTTAAATATTTTGAAGGTTTTGTCCTGGAGAATAATCCATTCGACACAGCAGAAATATTTGCTTCATTCCAGGTTTACTACTTGAACAATTTATTTCATACGAAAGCGAGTGCTAGCTTCAGACTAACTCTCCCTTCAATGTGTAGATTGCAGTAGATTGGTTCACAGCCCTATGGCAAGCAAAATGCGACACCATCTCTACGGCAAAAGAAAGAGAGGAATGCCAATCAAAAGAGAAGAAAGATAAATGGGTCATATCGCAGAAAGCAATAGAAGATTATTCAGCTGGCGTGACTGAACAAAGGCCAGAGTGGTGGACGCTTGTCAACATGTGGGCTGACCATGGCTATGAGTACATGCAATTCCAGCCAAGTCCATCCATTTATGTGGGCGGTATAGCAGATCCGACCCTTCTTGTCACATTAGAAGCAGTGGCGAAATCTCTACTACCGGAGGTGATTGATGCGTTTGGAAGATGTAAAGGCGATGCTTGTGATTCCATCAACATCACAAAGTCCTACTTGGATGATTTCTTCACATGCGTTGTGGAAACCCCATGGGTCGGTGCTGCCAAGTGGTCGTTACATTCATCACTTTGCGCTAAGCTAGTGTCTCGAGCATTCTCATCAGTCGAAGACGGTGGATCTTATGCCAAATATATGGTCAAGGTCGGCCTGTCTCTGCGATGCCTGGAGATATTGAACTCAATGCCAACGACACTGGAGGAGGATTGGCTGCTTCTAACACCCTCGGCTGATGTGAGCACGCACGTGCAGTTGGCTAGACAGTATCGGTACATAAAAAAGCTGTTCCTCAAGCAATTTATCGATCACGTAACCGAGAAAATTTAAGGAGGTGAACGGCAGTTACTTTGTTAAAGGGGAGAACAGTTGCCTCATGTGCTGTGCTTGTTGCTTGCCAAAGCAGTGGACATTGGTGAGTGGATTTTCAACTGGTTGTTTTGCCTCCAGCAATTGGCCAATGGAGATGCAAATCCAGGTTATGTATCAATCGTTTTGGATCAATGTAACCTGGTGTGTTTGGATCGCACCAACCAAGCCTCGAGGTGGTTGAGATTTATCTTCAGTTTGGCTGTGGTTTGCAACATGTAATACGCCGAATTGAATGCGGTTGGTTATACGCCGAATTGAATGTAGCGAGTAAATCTAGTGATGGTGATGATTTTGGTAGCCCTGCATCTGTTTTGGATGATGATCAGCCAAACTGGTGTCTGTGTCGACGATATGATGGCTATGGTGTGTGATTGATCGAATGATCAAGCAAGCGTCGTTAATTCATAGGTATGTAATTAACATATGTATATATTGAAGATTAAATCGTCCAAAATTGTGTGAAAGCCTCGACTAATTACCAAAGATTAGGAAAGTAGCCAAGCATGATCTTTAAGAAACCATAATCATCCTTCCTCGACGCCCATCGGAATAAAAGATCCTTTCCAAATCATCGAACAGCGCAATGCTTCTCCAACAAATCATGCTTTTCTTTGCTTTCCTTCATTCTACATTGGCTCTTGTCATTGTGGAAAGTATAGAGCACTTGGGTCATAGTAATGAAAGCACAGCTGAAAATGCTTTCGAGCTCATATCACATTCCGAGTCCAAACACCGTGACGATGCAGTACATAGTCTTGTTCTCCCATCGGATGGTCTTGCTACCTGCAGTGGGATTGGGCAGAAATCGTGCAAAAACTTTACCCAACCGCATTTTCCATAGTCCTAATCAATCCGATGATATCAAAGAGCATTCTTTTCTTGATCCATGCATATGCATTGGTGAGGTTAGGTAGAAAAGAGAACACATACACACACACACACATGCATACATGCATGCATACATACATACCGTCAATTGAGCTATCCCAAAAGCACGAAATCGCGGTGGTCATTCCAGCTCCATTCTTTTGCATGATGATGCATGTCACTTCTCAAACATAGAAGAAAATGCAAGATTGTTGAGAAGATAAGCAATAGATACATGCATACAAGCATTTAAGCATTCATACATATGCATAACATATATATATATATATGTATGTATGTATATGCATATATGTGTATGTATTAAGCATCAAAGCATTCATATACACATACCTTCAGGCATCAAAGCGCCCACATAAACATACATTCAGGCCAAAGCATTCATACATACATGCATTCAAGCATTCAAGCATTCATTCATTTACGGTCAAGCATTCATTCTTTCATACATTCACGCACCCACGCATTCATTCATACACACATCCACGCATTCATTCATACACACATCCACGCATTCATTCATTCATACATCCACGCATTCAAGCATTCATACAATACATACAATTCTTACATATGCCCAACAATAGAGTTCATCCAGAACAAGGGAATCACACCCCTTTACTTTCGATCGGATCTTACCTACATATTTGAAAGGCTTATCAAGCTCCGTGAGGCGCTTCATGCAGAGTTCAACCACATTCTCTGACCAATACTTGACCTAGAAAGCCATCTTCCTCCAAATACATTAGACATACATGAAGCACTTCACTTAGCATACATACATACATACACACATACACACATACATAGGCAGATCTGTTACATGGACCGACCTTTTCATGATGGAACTGAGCGCTCATGATCGCCTCATCGATCGAAGCCTTTACAATCCGGCCAATGTCATCTGCCACAAACCTCGGCTAAATCCTACAAGAGCTTCAGTGGATCGCTTCTTGTGCACAGAAAACAACAAATGAGTTCTATCTAACTATATGCATATATACTAGACTATATCATTCATGAGTTTGTTTGTGCAGACAAGCATGGCATGGCACGGCATGCATGTGGATGAATGGACCAAACAGTGCACATGGAGCAAGAAGCAAAATGTATGAAACAAACTGTGTTGTGTGCGATTTTGATTGGTGACAACTCTGATCAACACATACATCAATTTGGGATTCGGCTGAATCCATGGCTATGGCTGTGGCTGTGGCTGTTCTGTCAGGAAGCAGAGGGAAAGCTGCCCACCCAAGAGTAGAGCTCAAGAGATTTGGGCTTGGGTTTTTACCCCGTCTTGAATGCCTTCCAACTCCCAAAAAGAGGGCAAAGAACGCATCCCCAACTGCCATGCAAATAACTAACTATAACTACCTTTTCATAGCCGCAGGACATGGAACATTTCATCATTATATTGAAAGAATCAGGCATGAGGGAGAGAGAGAGAGAGAGAGAGAGAGAGGAGGGGGGGGGAGGAGAGAGATTTACCTGCTTACATACATACTTTGCTGAGAAGATTTCATAGTTTTGATGATTTTAGGTTTTGGATGGATGTGTTCAGATTGTGGCTAGACATGCACCGTATGTGTGCGTGTATGGTGCTAGATGGCGCTTCGACAGATGCCAAGTTTTGTCAGATCTTGGAGCACACATGTGGAATATCGATCGATCAATCGGTCAACAACTTCCAACCAACGCCTCGAATCATGGCTTCTTTTCTCATGCTTCGAAAAAAATCAGCCCTTACACAGAAGAAGTAGATCCGTTATGCCTCGAGTGGCTTTGTCAGATGGATCATAGCATTCAGAATCGTTAGCATATAGATGCAAGTGGCTCATTGACTGATGCTGTTGGCAACTGTTTTTGACACCATCTCGAAGGCTTTTCTTTTCTAAAACCATCGTATCGTTGCTCAGGCTTTATGATGGAATTTCTAGATTGATTTTTGCCAACAGATCTTATCGACTGCTCGAATTACGGCCAAGTTTCATCATTTGGAGTATTCACGTTGTGCTCGAATTCAAATGCATCCATAACCAGCCTTATTGTACCAACTTCTCTTGCATAGCTGAATCTTTTTTTTCTCTTCTAATATACCTCACACTTTGGCATTGCGAATCAAAGCACAACGACCATCGATCATCGCAAGAACTGCATTTTTTTGCAAGCCTTACAAGGTAGTCGATTTCAGCAATGCAGATCGACATCTTGCTATTCGCACACACATTCCAAGCCAACAAATCGAGCCATAGGTGGCTACAAAACCCTAAAGATTCTCTCCACCATTTCCGGTGGGTGGCTAAAAAAAATATACGAATCCGACTCTGCTCGAAATAAGCATTATGGTTGAAATTATCGTTACAAAAGTTCTTACTATGGAGGCATTACATCTGCTTGCTCTTTGTATTCACATACATCATATATATAAACCTTTTGGGTTTCTCTTACACATGTTCAATCAGTCAATTTTATCATGTAGCTATCTCGGCTACCGTTTGCTTATCGCACCTTGACAAGAGAATCAAGGGCTGCACATTTCCAGATATGTTCAGTCATTTTATCATGTATGTCTCTCTGTTAACGCTGTTGATCCATTCGATCACTCTCCTGTGCTCATCACACCTCAAGAGAAGATCAATGGCCCCGCATTTTCCAGATATGGAGAGCTCTCCTGTATATATATAGATAGATAGATAGATATATAGACAGATACATAGAATGTGGCTTGGGATATTGCCCAATATTATAAATAAAATCAACAAATTGTAATTTTAATCCTACTCCAGTTGAGCGTCAAAGCAACCAATCGCCTTGGGAGCCCCTGAATGTGAAGAATAAAGCTAATTTATCATTTAAGTACAGAAAGCTGATGAAAAGACGCATAGTTTATCATTTACTGAACAGCATCAGACATAATTTGCTAAATGCAGAAACATGGTGCAAATTTTGACAGAATGCTTCTATTTTAGGGTGCTTACATGTAAGTTTGTAAATTTGAGATCATATGCAAAATGAACGTTTTCAATGGTTCAAGATACCCCTAACCATATGACACTGTTCCAGATACATGTAGTATTGAAAGCCCATTAAAGCATACAAATCACAAGATATTAATCACTGTAGAGTGTAGAAACGATGAAGGAGAAAGAAATGGGAGTGATCTTTATCGATTGTTCAAGTCGCTTTTTGATCAACCTTAAGATAAATGATTGCATTAGGTACATGTGAAATACATACATATCTCAAGTCTAGTAACTCATATAAGTAAAAGCTTGTAAGCCGTGATATGATGGATTCATCATGCAACTTTCATAGGAGACTGAGCACTTTAGGGACATAAGTAATATACTTACCTCATACATAAGAACCCAAATGAAGTAGAAGCAAACAGTGTGAAGTAGATGATAATGGAGAAGTAGCAAACCTGATCTTATTCCAAATGAAAGAAAATGGTGTGGCCTGATGGATTTGAGTAGCATGGAAGAGCCTTGGAATGTCATGATCTGCACCTGAGAGGCGAATTGTTGCAACTGTATAACAGAAAACAAACATCCACGTTCAAACAGGTTTTGGGGTAGTGTTCTGTGTTTCACTTCTAAATTTCTAGGAAACAGGTAAAAAGAAGGAAGAGGAAGATCAAAGGTGAAAAGAAACACGGACAAAACCTGTTCCTCACTGTTGATCTTTGAGAAACCAAACTTGTTTGTCCAGATCGATTCTGCCTCCTCTGCTGCAGGAAGGAGAAGGTGCTCTACTTGCAGTATAGCAAGAAGATTCTCTATGTTTAACATCAGCATTTGGAAAAAACCCTAACATAAAGATGGTAAAAAACAAATCACGGTAATATTAATGATCTGCTAACCATGCATGCACACACAAAGCTTGAAATTAATATTATGAGGAAATGGATGAGAGAAAACAATAATAATGCCTTGAAGGTTTCCAGAAAAGTTTTAGCACAATGCCTATGTTACAATAGCCTAAAGCTCATTTCATACTTCATCTCATATTTTGCAAGCAAAATACGAACTTGAGCTTATCTTTGGATGCTAACAAAAGAAGATATAATTTCATAGCTTATATGGAAAATGGAGCCAAGTTCTTTAAGTCTTCCATCATAATCTGCAGTCAGCTGCAAATGATTACCAATTTGCTACATTCTGATGCCGTTTTCCAATCGGAAAAACAAAGCTGAAATAATGACAGTGTGTATACTGAGAACCATTGAGGGGTTCATATCATGCCGATACATTTCATTTCAAATCGTAAATGAGAATTTTTTTGTTTCATAGCTACTTATTTCATTTTATGAATAAGGGAAAACCTATGTAAGTGATTGAGTATAAGGGTTTTCCACCTGTCCTCGGTTGGAAGTATTGGTTGCAACCAAAGGAAGTTCTGCGAAATGCCGTCCAAATATTCGGATGATTGCAGTTGATACAACTTCTCCCCTGTGATTTTAAAAGAGAAAAGGTGATGCGACGTTTCAGGTTTTAACCCTCTCAATGCTAAAAGAGATATGGAGCATTAGGACAGAATATTTACTTCCATTTAAGGACAGCACAATATACACCCCGAAAATCCTGGTCTCGGATGCTTCGACTGCCCATGACAAATGTAACCAAAACACATGAGAATGTGTAGCAATAAGAATTGGCAAACATACGAACTAGCCCATTCAGGCGATTAATGTGATATGATGTGATTTTCCATAGGGCATGTCTAAACAGCAACATCAAAGCAATATAATCAAATCTAGAACCCAAAGCATCATGTACTGCTTGAAATTTACCTATGCACCATGAGCGAAATAAGATCCCGGCCTGATGCTGCATCTATGATTGGAGCAAAGCTTTCCTGCAATGAATGACACGTGGATTCTTCAGATTGAACCAATGCAATGTAATACGTTCTTTAAAATAATGTTGGGAAGGCAGCTTTGTTACCAGCAAAATTGTTGCTGCCTTAGACAAGATTCGTCCATTCTCAGGATCACCTCGTCTACCATGAAGCAACTGCCATGAAAACTCGGAATGAAGAAGCTTCAACATTCCTTTGCCTTCTTGATCACGATTCCTCTTAAGCATATCAATGATGCCCGGATGCACAGGTTGAGGTCCATTTAAAACTAATGCTTGCAGGGTCTTATGGATACGTGTACAATCCAAACCACAGAACCACTCGCCTGGTGGTAGCTCCTACAAATACAAAAATTCTTTTGGCAAATCAGATGGAGAGCTCCATAGTGATTCAACGATACCACATTACAGATTTCAAATTTCTTTTAATCAACATGGTATAAAGTAATCTAGTTAAATACCTTGAGGTCTGCTATACCCTTTTCTTTCATGCATCCAACATGATACTCTCTCTCGCACTGAAAGCAGTACCATGTTAGGGCCTTGTTTAAAATTCTAAAATTGTGTCAAGCTTGTAAATGGTAAAAGATCTTACTTGATCACACAGTAACACAGTCTTTTCACCGAAACCAGTCTTCAAAAAATCACCATTCCTGCACCAACCAAACACAACCAAGCACATGACTCAAGGTTCTTAAAGAAAGTTGAGATTGGAATTGAAGCCTAACATATGCAGCCAATTTATTTACTTGCAGATCACACATCCTCCTAGTGCATTCTTGGAAACTTTGACAACTCTTTGACATCGATCTGAATGTTTTTCATCATTAGATGCACCAAAAAGGTGGCTAAATGATTTTGTGCACTTTTGCTTTGCATCTCCACCCTTGGCTTCACAAGTTGGACAATACCAATCACCTTCCGGTATACTTGTTAACCCAATACATTCTGCAAAAGCAACATGTTTGATAGGCTCAGAGCATAATAACATTACATAGGTCACACTCAAGCTTTCCCCCAAATCAGTCCACCACAAGCAATGCTATTATGACCATGGATCTGCAGGAAACCTGGAGGTTCCATTTTTAGTTATCTTTGGACAACATGAACCGGAAGAGATAAAAACATGCCTATGTGATACGCTCTTGGACAAGCATCACAAAGAACAAGGTCTCCTCCATCTCCACATTCTGCACAGTCGTCATCATTCTCTCTAGCAATCTTATCACAGGCTTCTTCCTGTTTCTTCACTGCAAGTGACTGAGCGAACATGTGAAGCGACTGCCCATCAGATAAATAAATGCTTGAATATCTGCATATATTCAACCAAAGAAAGTTGACTTCTTTGATCTAGCAGCAGAATCGTCATAACATATATAGGTTTTACATGGGACTTACGGATTCCTACGTGAACCCCACCCTGCATGAGCTTCAAATGATGAGCAGCTAATCTGTGGCATGAATACAAAACAGAGGATATTAAGTCCAAATTAAGGACAGGAAAACAGCTGGAAGTAACTAGAAGTTGGCATTCTACCACTTCATGGCAGCAGCTACAGCAGATACCAGGACCCTCTTTTCTACCAGTTAAAATTCGCTGCATCAAATAGTTATCAGGTAAAAAATTTTGTACTATGCCAAAAGAGCTGAATGGCATGAAAGCTGAGTGTTTGAGCCAAACCTGCCCCTTAAAGTAGTATGCAACTTCAGTGCCATCTGCTAAACCTCCAGGCAAGAAAAGCATCTTATGAAGGCTTATTTCTCTATAAGAGACCAAGCAATAAACTTGTCCAAATTTGTCACTAGAAACACCACAGGAAAACAATACACCGAATAATGGGGTACCTTGTTTGAGATGCAGAAGGTGTCGGTGCAGCTTTTAATAATTGAGCATCTGACAACCGCTTGCTTGTAACTGGTGGTAATGGTAGACCTGGGTTCAATCAAACCTCTCTAAGATATGAATAAACAGAAATGTAAAGAATATCTTCCTCGTCAATACCTGAGCTCGTAAACTGATTTTTCCTCGCACTATCCATCTCATCAAGCTGGAGGAAGTGTCTGGAAGATCTTTGGGAAATGGACATCTGGTCTAGACCTATTTGAGATGGAGAAGATACCCTAAGGACCTTTGAAAAATGAACATCTGAACGAAACTTGTTTGTCCCTAATGACAATGAATCAAAAGGAGTTTCAGAACAGCTTGATCGCAAATCATCTCAATATCAAATAACAGTGTCATAAAAAACATCCTATTTATCGAGACCTGTGCTTATACACTGGTTTTTCCTAGCATTCTCATCTTTGGCAGCTTTTCTAGAGGATTTTACTTCAGTCTGCATTCCACCTCTTAGCATTTCAGACAATGACATGCCATTGTCTAAAAATATATTGTCACTTGGATGTCTTGCTGTACTCCCAGCATGCCTCTCAAAGAGGGTCACATTCACCACCTTGCAACATGAACGAGAACCACATGTAAATAAAGTTAGGAATGGAAACAAAGGTGCTTAGCAATCCAAGCCCTTACAGATTCTCCTTTACAGCGATCACAATTGCACAGAATTCCGCCATTTTTCACAGTGCCAGTAAGTTTGACCTGGTGAAAAAACGATGAGGAAAGTCAGCATAAAGTATAAAACCAAGACACCTAAAATTTTTTCACTTTACTTACTCCACCACCCTTGTCTTTGTATGACACATGGCACCCTTCAAGTACACCAGACAATAGAAGCGCCTTGGTAGTAGTAGGCACTTCAGTCAGTGTGCTTGTTTTAGAGATACTTTGGTCAGGAGGAGTTATTGGCTCCTCTGTACTTGGGGCCCTCCTTTGTGAATCTACCACCGGATGCAGACAAGGACTCCCACAATCTGCCAGCTGCTTATTATCAAATGTACATCTCATGGTTACATAATCAGGCGAAGCAGGACAGCTGGAATTACCCACTGGATGCATACATGGGCTGCCAGGATGTGTATTTTTCTTCCTGACTGAATCTATTCCTACAGTGTAAAGGTCTCTAGAAGAATCGGAGGATGTCTGCGGTTGACCTTGGCCTTCCCACTGCATACTAGAATTTCCATGGAAGCCTTCACATTTATTATCTGGAAATTTCTTGAAGAACCCAGAGTGTCGATCCTTATGAATATCAGGAGTCCACTCAGAATTTGAGAACTTCGAGATCCCTTTTTGGCCTTTGTACATGTCATAAGACTCCTGACTTTCTGATTGGTATGTGACCACTTGAGTATTTTGCATGTTAACCGCCATAGATGAAGAAGTGCACTGTGACGTGTACATGTCAATATCATGCTCTCCCTGATCATCCTTCTGATTAATTTCCCCACCATTATAATCAACATTTTCATTACTACACTCTACAAATTTGCCACTAAAATCAGCACGATGATATCCATTAGGCGCCTGAAATGATGATGTGAACATTGTGGAATACATGTCACGGTCGTGCTCCTTATTGTCAACTTGTTCATTAATATGGCCTTCATTTTGATCCATTTCATCATATTCTCCAACCTTATAATCGTCATCACTATCTTCTTCCAATTCATGCTCCATGCCAGTTATATCCCCACTGATCAGCCTCTGAAATGAAAACCCTCCCAAACCTGGACCCATACCTGTTATTCCTTGCATATCACCCCATGTTTGAGGGCCAGTAGCTGGCTGTGGTATCCCTGCAATATTGCTTCTATAGTTTTCTGCTCCAGACTGAAGAAAGTGATTATCAATCACCGTTCTATTCTTCAAAAATGGAAAGCTTTGATTATTTGATACAGTTTTCATATCAACTTCATTGGCATGTGTATTCCCCTTGATAGTCTCTACCCTATGTAATGGAGGATACCCTTGAACAAAGTTATGAGATGAGTATTGCTTCTCGAGGAAAAGTGGATTTTGGATATCCATAATGCCCATAGACGAGTCTCTCAAAATATGACCATTTATAAAAGAGAGCTGATTCCCACCTGATACCGGAGGAGCACTAAATTCGGTTGCAATCGAACGATGAAAATCTGGAGGCTGCGGGGTAAAACTCGTCTTTGGATAGGGATAGGTTCTTAGATTTTCTTGAGCCTCAAAATGACCATCTCTCTTAGAGAAAATTAGCTGAGTATCTCTTCTAGGATCAGCCCTAGAATACACATTCATGTTTCTTATATCCTTTTGCATTTCTTCACGGAATGGTTTCGGTACAGTGGCTTCATTGAGAGAAAAAGCATACTCCTTGTGCAGCGTATGCATGGTACCGATATTACTATGATCTATTTCATTGGAAGAAATTAGGTAAGGGTTCCTCCCAGGATCTTCCCAAACATCTGTATGCATGGTCCGGATATCCTTTTGCAACCTTTCATCCATAGGTTTTGATAGCGAGGGTTTCATATACATCGCTCATGTAGCTGTTATGAAGGGTCTTACTAGCAGCCTCATGAGGCAACATAGGTTCAATTCTTAACTTGCATACAGCGCTTTCTAAGGGGTTGTGCTTGGTCAGAGGCCACAGGACGGCTCCTCTTTTTTAACCTTGGAAGCAGTGAAGATATTCTGCCCTCCGATCAGCAGAGAATTGCAAATATTCTCATAATTTTAGTGCCACTCTTTGCTGCTGCCAAAAAATCCTACAATTCTCATGGTTACAAGAGCATTCTGCACTAGAAAGTACCTTAGAGAGGAGAAAAGAAACATCAAGCTCCTGTTTTTTCTTGTTTTCTTGGGGAATTATCTTGTTCATTCACCTACCCTTCACAATTTCCATTAATATATCCTGTTACTCCTGCCGCTCCCCTTTGTGATTTTACCATTGATCTCCAATTATGCTCTTCTCTTTCTCCACCCTCAGTTTTGTGCTATCTGCCCGAATACCTGGGCCTTGCAGGATGTGGGCAGGAAGCTCACCTTGAGCGGATTGGAACCGTGCGTGCTTGGAGATGGAAAAGGGGGTTGAGCTCCGTCTTTTTAATCTGCAGATCCTTCTGAATGGTGAGGGGGAGACAGGGGGGAAAGGGGGAAGCGGAGACAGAGGTGGAAAAAACCCGAAAGCTGGAGCTGATCAAGCGGCTTCTCTACATGGCTGAGGAGATCACTTAGTGATCAAAGGGAAGAAGAAGAAGAAGAAGAAAGAAGAAGAAAGAAGAAGAGTAGGCAAAAGGAGAAGAAGAAGAAGAAGAAGAAGAAGAAGAAGTGAAAGAAAGAAGAACAAAAAGAAGAAGAAGAAGAAAGAAGAAGAAGAAGAAAGAAGGAAAGAAGGAAAAGGGGAGAAAACAAGAGAAAACAAGAGGAGAGTCAATTTTCCCTCTAATTTTGAACTTCTTTTGGAAAGGAGGCCACAAATGAGTGGGCTAGTTCCTGGTCAAGATTTGCTTGGTCAGTTTCTGGTCAAGATTTGCTAGGCCAATTCTTGGTCAAGATTTGCTTGGTCATTTTTTGGTCAAGATTTGCTTGTTTAGTTTCTGGTCAAGATTTGCTTGTTCAGTTTCTGGTCAAGATTTACTAGGCCAGTTCCTGGTCAAAATTTGCTTGGTCGGTTTCTGGTCAAGATTTGCTTAGTCAGTTTATGGTCAATATTTGCTAGGCCAGTTTCTGGTCAAGATTTGCTAGGCTAATTTCTGGTCAAGATTTGCTAGGCCAGTTTCTGGTCAAGATTTGCTAGGCCAGGTTCGTATCAGGATTTGCTGGGCTAGTTTTCTGCTCAAGATCGGTTGGGCCCGTTTTCTAGTCGAGATTCGTTGGGCCTGTTTTCGAGTCGAGATTTGTTTAGGCCATGTTCAGTTTGAGATTCGCAGGGCCATGTTTGGGCCAAGATTCGTTGCGCCGTGTTCAGATCGAGATCTGTCGAGCTAGTTTCTGGTCGATATCTGCTCGATTATTGTTTGGTCAAGATATGTTGGGCCAGTTCCTGGTCAATATATGCTCGATATAATCCTCTAGTCAAGATTTGCTCGGTGATTCCTTTTGTCTCGATCTGCTCGGTTAGTTCTTCTCGGTTATTTCTTCGGTCAAGATCGGCTTCTCGGCTATTCTTCGATCGAGATTTCTCCCGCTGTTTACTATAGCTTGGATTCGCATGCGCGTTTTCCTAACGATATTTCTCATGTTCGTTTACTCGACGTAGACCTGCTTTCCCCTTCTAGCCCTCTTCCAGTCAAGATTCCCTCTTGCTACTTTTTTCCGGCCGCGGTTCTGATCGTTTGTTTCGTTTGGCTATTCCGTCTCGAAGATTTTTCGTGCAATTGCTTGTTCGTTCTCTTGCTCGACATTTATTTGTAACACTGTTGTTTTCTGGGTTGCGATTTGTTAGGTGGTCAATGCTGGCATGGGCTACAGAAACATGTGGCTATTATAGCTAAGATTTGTCCGACTATTTCTACCATCTAATTTCAAATCAAGACTCATCTGGCTATTTTTTCTGCCCAGTATTTTGTCAGGCAACTTTCTGGTCTAGATTTGTCTGTCAACTTTCCATTCAAGATATATCATATCTATTCGACCGCTTCCTTGGTCAAGATCGATAAGTTGGGGAGCTGTTATTGTTTAATCTGACTGACCTCGGTCGATATCTCCAAAGATGAATATATATATATATATATATCCATTTTTTCAAAATGCCCTCTTCTGCCTGTTTGTCTCACACCCGTGGTGGTGATTCTAAGGATAAAAATGTGCCCGTTGTTCATCAGAATTTGATGTCTGAATCTCCGCGCTGAGTCAATCCGGTCGTCGCACACATATATCACAATATCCGTGAAGTTTTTACAGTCGACAGAATCGACATGCACTTGGCATGGGGCTCGATTCTACTGCTTAGTGCGCTTTACACAAATCTCCAGAGAGGATGGGGGAGTTAAAAAAGAAATTGGCATTCAAATTTAGAAGTGGTGGTTTCCTAAACCCCGCTTTTTCTTTATCGAGGAGAGAAGAAAAGTTGTTGGCCGCGAATTAATAAGGTTTCTGGGAGCAGAGGGGGCTCTGCTTTCAAACACATGGGAACAGTGGATCGTACGTGTCTTTCTGGAAAGCTCGAATATATCGCGATGAAGTGTGAACATGAGCAAGAGGGCGGGGGGGAAAAAAAAAAGGTATTACCTCGGTCTTAATACCCTCCTTAAAATACCTCGCCTTTGTCGCGATAATGCTAGATTTGAACCCATGACCTACTCCTACCGGGGACAGAAAGAAAGAAAAAACAAATAAATAAGAATCCAATATCTAAGCTGATCGATATCATGTGATCAGACGATTCTTTAAAGAATGGAATTTAATTATTTAGATGAGCAGGACGATTAATCAAATGCTATAATTGTAAAGCAAACTGGAAAACTACTGATTTATCAGATACTGATATTGTATCATGCAATTAAGAGGGATGAAAGTCGTATTAATCAGAAGGGTGATGCGACGATGCAAATCCATATTGAAATTCCATTGCCATTTTCCAATATGATTGTTTGACCTCTGCCTCAGGATTCATGGCCAGTGTACATCGAGTAACTTGTTGTGAGATCGGCGTTAGAAAACTCGAACTAATTATGAGAATCTCGACTAAACATAGACATCCCTTCTGCGAGCATCATCGGTCTCTTTTATACAGTGCCAAACCTTGACCGAGTCCCTTGGCACTGTGTCATTGGTACGAATGACGAATTCCGATTTCCGACTGTGCGCATACTCATTAGAAATCGAAAAGAAGAAAAGAAGCAGGCAAATTATATTGCCTTTACTAATCCCAGAAAAAGCACAAGTTAAAAGCGTGTGAATGTGAGGCCATCGACTCTAATGGCTCATCGATAAGGCCTCCGGAAGCGGTGTAGGTGTCTGTCTGGCAGACTCGATGCATCTGAGCTTGATGGCAAATAAAGTCTCGACGCTTTGTGGTTGAATCGTAACATGGAGATCATTAGTTCCGCGCTCGAAACCATTATTCTACCACATTAAATACTTATTCCGCTAGAATTTTCAATACACGGGGTTCACATCCAGTCTGCCAGGCGATTCAACAGATGTATTTTGCGCTCTGCTTGCTTTCTAGAAGGTCAGCTTTACAAGGAAGTGTTTGTGCAAAAGAAACAAATGCGATTATGGAGAGCGTCGACATTATTAAATGCGGGGAGCGAGAAAAAAAAAACTAACTGCTTCGTTTTGACAAGGAAATACTTAAGTATAAAGCCTATTCACTGGAATACCTGTAAAATACAGATCCGCGGCCTTGTTAAATACATGATCGAATTTGCCCAAAGGCACTTGACACATTAATTTAATTACCGAAATGCCCCTCGTAACGAAAAAGAAAAGCGATCCTAAAAGATGCCCCATACAACCGTAACAAGCACAGTTTACTAGAACTGTAGCAAGCAGTATTTTACATACTTGAATTGTAGAAAGCAGTAGCTCGATTTATGCATTGGAACCAAAGCAAAGCTCGATTTTACGTACTGGAGCTGTACCATGCTCGATTTGCATACTAGGGCCATCACAAAAGCCGAATCTCTTGAACCATAGCAAGCACACAGACGATCGAAATCACGACAAGCATGATCCGCACAGCAGAACTCTATAAGAATCTCGCTGCGCAAACTGGGGAGCTCGAGTGCCGGATCCCACGACAATCCCATCCCGTTCTCTTTTCTCTCTTTCTCTCTTTCGACCGGACTCCCGGCAGAAAACGTGGAGCACGATCATGCAAGCGGCCGATCCTCTGTTCCGGAACCGCGGATCGACTCGGCAATCGGAAGCAAAAACACGCAAGTCGCAGAGCAGATGGAAGGCGATGGATCTGACCGAAGCCAGGTAAATGGTTGTGCTTGATCAGAGAGCAAGGTTTCAAAAACAGAAACAGTGAAGAAGAGATGGAAGATGGTGAGGAGGGGTAAGGGTTTAGGGTTTAGGTTTTAAGGTTTAGGGTTTAGGGTTTAGGGTTTAAGGTTTAGGGTTTAGGGTTTAGGGTTTAGGGTTTAGGGTTTAGGGTTTCAGGAATTTCGGTAGGTGAGGAGGACTGGGGGTATTTCCGTAATTTGCAAAACTCAGAGGAAGAAGAAGACGAAGAAGACGAAGAAGAAGAAGAAGAAGACGAAGAAGAAGAAGAAGAAGAAGAAGAAGACGAAGACGCAGACGAAGACGAAGGAAGAAGAAGAGAAGAACGACGACGACGACGACGACGACGACGAAGAACGACGATCGACGGGGATTTCCACGGCTGCCGGCGACGAGGAAGAAGAGGTAGCGCAGGATCGACGAGGAGAGAAGCCTCTGTCTGTCTGTCTGTCTGTCTCCCTCCCTCCATGGATCCCGAACTTCTCCAGCTGCAGCGGCTCTTTGAGGCCGCGCAGCAATCCAAGGCCACCGTCCGCCTCTCCGAGCGCAACGTTGTCGAGCTCGTCGCCAAGCTGCAAGAGCTCCGCCTGCTTGAACCCAACCTCCTCCATACCGTCTCTGGGAAGGAGTACCTCACGCAGGTTGGAGTTTTCGTTCATTTATTCATTCTTTCCTTCTCTCTTTCTTTCTTGCGGTGATGTGTGCGTCGTTTTGAGCTTTCTTCCGAGCTTGCTTGTTTCACTGAATGCGTACCTCTGCGACGTGTCTACATGCATTTTTCCGTGTATTCGTACATGTGCTCGCGTGCCGTATATCTGTGTGCGGCATGGCGTGTACAGGTCCTGTGAATGGTTGAACTTTGCAACGTTTTATATGTGCATAAATATATGGATGCACATGGTATGCATATCGATGTAAAACCATGCCTCAATCGGAGGCATGGATCCGCATCATATATGTGCGTCTATGCACGAATCCATTCTCTATACGCTTCTATATGTGTGGGCACGGTTTTATTAGATGATGTGCATCCATATGTGCACTTACTTTCGTAGATGCTTTTGAAAGTGTTCCATTCTCGACAATACAACGTCCGGTAATAAAATGTATACATATGTGCATATAGCAAGTGCAGTAAAACACATCAAATGAATGTGCCTGCAGATATCTGCATCCATGTATTGCCGAATCTATGAATATGTAGATGACTTGTGCACCATTTGGCTACTAGTCTCTATGGATGGAAATAGATAAAGAACGTCCACGAATTTAGGTCTCGTTCAACATTTTTGTCCTTTTGATGCACTTGTTTTATGTGCATCAAATGAAATAACTCTTTAGTGTCACAAAGTGTGCAGATTGATGGATACACATTATATTATTTGTATTCTTTTATATCCTATGCATTTATACACAATGTGGATGGATGGAGACAGTAGTTACAGGCAGAATGCATACAATCCCTGTACGCAGAATTAAGTGACAGCAGATGGAATTGTACAAATAACTTCCCCACTTAATTGCAGTTTTGTTTGCAATGCCTCTCGTAATTAACTGTTGCTAGTTAAAGACTTTTAGAAAAATAACTTTTCATTTTATGCTTCAAAAGAGAATTTTTCTTATTCTGACGATCAGGATGCAGATGAGATGATCCGAAGATGTACATTTAGTGATTCATGATAGTTGTTCCAAGTCTCATATTGGTAATGTCATACTTACATTTTTTACGTTAGGTCAATAGTTCAATCATGTATCGTACACTTTCTTTATTTTGAGGATGCTCAAAGAAAAAATGTTCCTGACTTTTATAGTTTGCCTAACAATTTTAAAAGGTTTAGATATGAATCTAAAGAATGATTTGATTCTCAGTATTAAACTATTAGTGTGCAAACAAAGATTCATTACAAGAAATCATCAAAATTGATAGGTTTTGGCATGTACCCTTACTTTCTTTCACTCTGTGATGCAGGACCGTTTAAGGCATGAGATGGAATTGGAGATCAGAAGACTGGGTCGTATTTCTTTGATTGAAGCTTCCAATGTAATTGGTGTTGATCTGTTCTATTGTGAGAGGGAAGCCGAGTCTATTGTTGCAGCTCATACTGATCTAATGCTAGTGCAAGGAGAAGTAATCTCGACAGGATATTGGGATGTGGTAGCAGAAGAAATCAACGAGAGTTTGCAGGAAGCGGGACAAATATCACTAGCTGATCTTGCTGCACGTTTGAATGTTGGTTCTGAGCTACTTATGACAATGCTGGAGCCACGGATGGGAAATCTGGTACGCCCTATCTATTTGGGTAGGTTGCTTTCTTGTGTTAAATCTTCCCCGTTTTAAAGGGAGAAGTCATGGTGAAAAACGGAAAAGTAGATACAGCCAGAACTTTAATGTTGTAATGTTAGGAACTCCCTCATTCTATTAGCTATCCGTTGTAAACTATTTATTAACTTGCTCAATGGAAGCATCACAATCATCATTGTCATTATCATCAGTATGTGTGCAATGTGGCTGATTTTAGTGCTGTGCTTGACTGTAAAGTTTTCTTGCCCATTTGTGTCATCACAGATGCACAGTGTATCTGATTAAGCCCTGACAAGTGGGAAGAAATTGAAGGCTGATACTGATACATGTAAGCCATTCGTGTATGTAATACATGCCAGAAACGTCTGTTGAGATTAGTGTGATGTGTTGCACATGGATGTAAATGTATGCAAGCCTAGTAAAGCTTGGAACTCTCTTGAATAAAGACAGAAAATAAGCTCAATGTAAATTGAAACTTTGGCAGTTATACATGGCAGAGTTAGCTCAGTGAGTGCTCTTGGTCTTTTTAAGGACTACAAAAGAACGTCTTTTTCCTGAGAAGTTTTGTGAATTGTTATGTGTCTAAACTTCCAGGGGCCCTTTTGTTGCAGATTCATGGGAAATTAGAGGGAGTGCAACTCTATACGCAAGCATATGTAACAAGGATTAGAGCAATGATTCGTGGGGCTATTAGAGCACTCATGATTCCAACAAATCTTTCAAATGTTTGGGATGTCCTGCAGCAACAGCTTTTAGAGACAAGTGGTGGTTCTGGGATAATCATTGGTGAAGGAAAACTATTCCAAAGTCTGTTCAATGGACTTTTAAAGGAGGGAGCATTCTCTGGCTCCCTGCGTGGGGGTGGATCCATTTGGATACCTGCAGTAAGGTTCTCACTATTTTGCTGCTTTTGTTGTGGTGATAGCTTATGAGTTTGGGTGCAATTATGGTTAGAACAACAAATAGGTTTAAATCATATCACGTAATTTACATCTAACATCATATATGATTTTATGTCTAAGCACTAGAAAGAAAACAGCGTGACCTATATTATATGGTTCTAGAGATGCAGGTTTATAAGGTGTTTTGTTGCCATGATGATAGCAGTTAGAGTTCTATATGCAGCTCATCTTAATCCTTTCTAGTTGATTGACTTTGATTGACTTCTGGTTGTGCACATGAACTGCACACGTGTTCTAAATTTTGTAGTATAATGATGGGAGAGAAATTTCATGCTGTGCTCATCTCTTCTTGCAAATTTTCAGGTATTTGAAAAAGCACAGCATGAAGGGGTTGAGTCGTTCTACTCACAGGTTGCAACTTTATTAAGTGAAATCTGCTAATTTCTTTGCGTTAAGGCAGATAAAAAAGTAAGTTTGTCATTAACCATAAATCTGAACCTCAGAACTCATATGCGGCATATGATATGCTTCGGAGGCTTGCAATATCGCAGCCAAAACAGTTTCTACAGGTAAACCTATTTTAGTAAGTACTTGGAATCTATTTCCTGTGGCATTATATGATACAATTGTTTCTAATTTTTAGGGAAAGTATGCAGATGGCATTGCATTGGATTCCGTGTTTATACATTCCTCGATGGTGAACATGGTTGATGCTGCAATTGATGAGGCAATTGAGGGCAGTGGATGGTATAATGAATTTTGCTACATCATTGGCTATCTTCATGAAAAATACAACATAATAAGTAATAAAAACTTCTATTGATGAGGCAATTGAGGGCAGTGGATGGTATAATAAGTTTTGCTACATCATTGGCTATCTTCATGAAAAGTGCAATATAATAAGTAATAAAAACTTCTATTTATGAGCAGGATTGATTGTGTTTCATTGGTTCCATCGATATTCTCATCATTGGATGTGACCAAACTTGTTTCCTTATGCCCATCTGTTCAAAGGGCTGAGAAGGTAAATTTTATTCTAAACAGATTATGCTACTCGTTTTTCCTTAATGTAATCAGTATCCTTCTCCTTGCAGGAATCTAGAGCTATAACTCTAGCAGAGACTTGTGTGATCAGTGCTGGTTTCCTGAAGGCAAGTGATGTTGTTATGAATTTCATGCTGCTTATTTTAGTTCATGTACATTGAAACATTATGTACTTCTCATTACAAGCATAATGTAATGTAGCATATTACTGTCGAAATATGCCCTGGGAATTTGCATTGTTCTAAGCATTATCAATCCCTACAAATCCGTCGGTTTATGGAGTGGCTTGAAGTACATCTGAAGAACTATGTCTTCAGCATATCTCAGTAGATATGCTAGTAATTATACAGTGGCAAACACAATGGTTTTTTGATTGCAGTCCTCATATCGCCAGCAGAAAAGAACAATCTGTAGATAACATATGCAAATAAGTACATATTTGAGTGGACACCAGTTTCTTCATGTGATGAGGTAGATTATTGATCAAGTGCATTTTTCCAGAAAAGATTGCCTTTCTGATCTGAACAGTTTTATCGAAATTATCTCCATGGTAGGCGTTTGAATAAAAGAATGAGTTTGCCTTGTCATATGTAGTCCCCAAACATTACCTTATGGAAAAGATTGCAATGATTCATACACACTGACTCCATAAAAGTTTCTTTGTTGTGGATTGAATTAATTCTGAAATAATAGAGATCGGGGATGGAGCCACCTGAATGCAGATCAATTAAATAGAGGATTACTGAATCACACTACAGTGTGAATTTGTTGTAGTGTGGGTCAAAGTTTTTTCATCTGGAATGAGTTTTTCATGATCTTTGTAAAATCTTTCAGCCTGAGCTAGTGCATTGTTCGACCGACCTAATCCATCACAGATTGAACTCAAATCTAATTCTAAGCTTGGACAAAGAGTACCTTAATGGAGTTACTACCTGGCTTAAGAACTCGAGGGGTGGTGAAGCACAAGAATGAAATTTATTTAGCATTCACCATTAGATTTCAACATAAAAGCCGCAGAAAAGACAGCATAAGAGCCGGAAACTTGGTGCCCTGAAGAAAAGGCAGAGAGATACATGCAAACTCTCTAAATACCAAGACCGCCTATGAGATTTGGAAAGTGGTTGCAACTGAAAACATGTTCTCTTTTGTGGGAAAAGAATGAAGTTTGCAGAAGTGTGTATCTTCAGAATATTGTAGGCAAGACCGTCTTCTTGTAGGCAAGACCGTCTTCACCTTATTCTATTACCAGGTTAGAGCTATTGTTTTTGTCAAGGTGAGATGACAACCACTTGCTGTATGCCAACCCTGTTATTGCTGTTAATGGTTATACTGATTTTTCCAGAGTCATGCGATTGACAAGGTAACCTGAGAGATGGATGTATCTTTGCTTTCTACACCCTGACAGTAGACATGATATGACAAATACCTGTCTATTGAGATCAATTTCTTCAGCATCATGTTGTATAAAGAAGTCTTCTATGCTCTTCAAAAGTCTAATTTTTTTTTTAACTTTTCTTTAGTTTCTCTATATCCCGTTGTACCATTGCCAACACACAGCTTCAACCACTAGTTATAGAACATGTTAAATGAAATATAGTGATATGTATGTTTCTGTTTAGCATCATGCCAACTGCAGAATAAAACATTTCCCCTTTTTGCTTGGTTAGGCTTTCTGTTTTGTTTGTGGTGGTTATTCTGCTGACGTTGATTCAATATAATCTGTCAAGTTTGAAGACTTCCTTTTTATTATATATTGAGGTGAATATTGGTCTACAGGCAGTGTCAGAAAAATTGGAAAGTGAAGTCAGAGAGTTAGGGAAAATGACAGCTGTTACAGATCCTGTACCACGTTTAAGTCAGCAAAATTCAGGAACTGGCACCTTAAATGCAATAAACTCAGATGACAAGGAAGTTAATGTGAATGGCAATGGATCACAGGTGAAATCTAGTAAAAAGAAGGGGGTTACCAGATCATCAGATGTCGCAGAAGATGAATATGTTTCTGGTAAAGGATCAAGATCTAAGAAGAAGGGTGGAAAGGGGAAGGGTGGAAATTCAGAAATTGGTTCTTTGAACAAAGGAGGCAAAGTAAATATAGAAAAGCAAATTACACGTGCTGATGAAGTGCTATCTGAAGAGTTCATTGCTTCCCGGATTCTTGAAAATTTCCCAGAACTTGATGCTGCTGGTACAGGTAGATATAATTATTTACGAAATTAGTATTGATGCTTCTATATCATTACTGTTTTTCATGGGTTTATAAGAGGGTCTTTTACTTAATAATCTATCTCCCTGTCATGAGGATACTGCTACAGGTAAATATATTTATTCATGCAATTATTATTGGTGCTCTATGGTTACTATTTTTAACGTCTTTACAAGGGGGCTTGAGTCTCCTTGATTTACTAATAATCATTGTGGTTCTAATTTGGTAAAGTAATCAAGAACCTTATTTGGAGGAGGGGCATGGATGATTGTATGGGTACTGTGTATTTAAAGAGCTAGTGTGTTCATATGATAAAGACAGTTTCTGAAGAAATACCCATAGGAACTCCAGAATTTGATGCCATACCCATCTGCATTGATTGTGGTGCACTGCGTCATTAACAATATAAAATGGTGCTCGCGTCTGATCATGAATTTGAGAATACATTGGTCCTGCTCTCTGGAAAATGCACCATACATCATAAAAAACTGTGGCAGACTTGACTAAATGGTGGAAGTTCAAACTGGGTGATGTTTTACCTGTAGGGATTCCCTTTAGTCAAGAAAAGCATTGTTAAACAGAGAAGCGACCTGTAGAAGCTGCATAGTTGCCAAAAGAAGACATAGATGCATTGATGTCTTTGAAGAGTAATTGTTTTTTCTATACGTCATGTCTTTTTAAGGCATTGATCTATGAGAAGGAAAGTTAGAGTTCCTTTTTAGATGTTAGTATAATCAGTTGGAAATGTGATTATAAAATTTGAATGATCAACATTTGGTTTGGTACCTGAGCATTGGAGCTGAAATTCCCGGGAAGAAATGGTTGATTTTATTGCTGATAATGAACAGTAAATAAAAGTAATATCAATATTTCTTCTCCCTAACGTAGACAAGCTTTTGTAGATGACAAGGGTGAAGGAGCGTTGTCAATTGCCATGGCAGTTCATTTAAAATCTGCACTTGTTTCTACTTGGGAAAAGGTGAAGCAAGCTTCTTTCACAGCTGCAGCTGAAGAGCGGCGTCATCACGCAGAGAAACTGCAGAAAACAATTGATGAGGTCCTATAAAATAATTGGTGAATGAGCATCATCAATTTCCCATTGCTCCTATTGAACTGAAAATCTTTGTCTGTGGCAGCTGTATGCAAATTTTCAGCTCTTTACTAAAGCTTTGGATATATTTGAGGATGATAATACATCTCTGGTAATTCTACTAATTTTGAAGTTAATCTTGCTACTATGATTTGAAAGTCCAAGTAATGCTGTTTGCTTTTAACAGCCCGTTCTCCACAGGCATCTATTGAGGACAACAGCATCAGAGCTTGTGGATGCAATATTGCACACTCAAGTACGTTTTTAAATTTAGATGATTATAAGAATCAGGTCTGGTCTGGAACTGTTAGATTTATAGTGGACATTGAAAATGTCTTTGTTATTTGCACGTACCTTCTTCCTTGCTAAGATATATTATTCCCTCTTTTAAATAGTGTCTGCCATGCCTGCGCTATCATTCTCAATGCCTAATTACTGGGAAAAGCCTTCTAATGTTCTTTTGATTGATACCTAGGAGCTTGAAAAACGATTGGAGAATGGGGATACTTGTACAGACTTCCTGAGCACTGCTATTCCCTTAAGTACTCCTCAGAAGTTTGCTTTGGTAGTTTTTTTTGGCTCTGTTAAGTTCAATACATATCATATGATGGTGCCATTTTATATGAGTAGAATAACTTATTTTTGCTGCAGGCTAAAGGTTTCAAGGGCTCGTTATCAGCAAAGTGTATGAAATTGGTGGAATCACTAGATGGCAAGGTATATCGGGACATTTTATGAAATATAAGTACATGACTTTGTTTCATGATACTTATAATCACATCAAAGATATTGAAAAGGGAGGGAAGCACATGCACAATCAGCGGATACAATTGAATGTCTGTAAATTCTAAAGTTTAAAAATCTCATATTTTTCTGTTCGCTGTGAAGAATGTGGCAGAATTTAATCTGGCATTGCAAGAGGTTGCCGATGAATGGTATGGTGCATTGTTTTCCTTCGACAATCAACTATATATGCAAAATGTGTATATAACAAGCCAATTTGTGTTTTCCCCTGAAATCAGTGGTTTACGCTTGAAGTTGTTGGACAAAAAGTCAGAAAAAGCCCTTCTTTCATCCTATAAGAAGGTACAAAGCGTGATATATGATAAGCAATTGTTTGGCGGCATGATGCTATTGTGCTGTTTTTCTTCTTGAAGGATCTGAGCTCAGAAATTGAGAAAGAGGACGATCCGGTTGCACTTCTACCTAAAGTTGTTGCGTTGCTGTTTGTGCAGGTAAAGGAATATACAATTCGATTATATGTTTCCATTTGTGAAACACTAATTTCTTGATTCACCATTTGTAAAGGTATTTAATAAAGCATTGCAAGCTCCTGGACGAACTCTTTCAGTGGCCATCAATCACTTAAAGGTTTGTGCCATTTTTTCCAAATTTTACTCATCATTGCATACTAACGTGTGATGATGCTTTGACACAGAATCGAATTCCAGATGAAGCTTACAAGATTTTATTGGATTATCAAATCAATACAGTTGCACTACTTTCAATGCTCTCAACTTCAACTGCTGGGGTCTGTACTGTGAAAAGTTTTCTGTCTTTGCATCTATTCTCATCTTCAAAATTTACCCGTGTGGTCTATAAACTTACATAACCAAAATAATTTCTGGAATTCCCAAGAGGTTTAGTTTTACTGGAATCTGTGGAGATGTGCTATAGATAAGAGACTGAATTCCTCATAATGAAACATTAGAGAAAGGGGTTCTGAATCGTTGCTGCAATAAGATGCAGGGATCATATAGATCAACTAAGTCAGCTTGATCAAGAAGAAGGCTGGAGAAAAAACCTATCAATTAGAGGTTATATAACCAATTTATATAAAAGTAGATTGAAACGTAATGGTCACTATTATAATTTTCTCACATTCTACATAGGATTCACATCAATCAGGAATGCTAAACCCTCCTGAAATGAATGGTTTCGACTTGAACTTTGCATATTGACGCCCTTGGAAGTATTCAAACTTATTTCCGAATAAGGCCTTTGCAAACATAGAAAGTTGTAGCAGCCATAGAACAAAGCTAGATATATGTTAAAACTTGATGGCATTGTGTTTTTGGATGAATCCACTATTGACAGATTCATCCAAAAACTTAGGTGGTGTAATTGTAACCGTTAACTCAGTTTTGTTAATTATCCTGACACTCATTTGACAAGACATGTCTGCATCTTGTAGTTTGTAGTATAAATGCAGAATTGTATTCCGTTTCTCCCATTTTTGATTTAGTCCTACCTATCAGTATTACTTGAAGAAATTAGTCTCTGAGCTCGAGCTCTTTTCTCTTTATCAGGGAACTGATTGTACTTCATCCAGACTCGAAGAAAAGCGAGAACAATTACAAACTATGATGCCGAGCTTGAAGCAAATTGTATCTACTTCACAATGAAGCTTACATGTATCTATCATATCCATCAGGAGTATTGTCAGTGCAACCCCCCCGGAAAGAGAGAGTAGATTGCACACGGCTGAGCATATTTTGTTGAAGCTCTTTTGTAGTTTTAAATGTATGCTGTGCTGAAAATATCAGCAAAGAGGCATCGGTTTATGTGAATTCTAAGCTCTCCTCTGCCTCGGTTTCTAAGTTTATTTTCTGCAGACTTGGGGTGTTGTAAACCTGTACGAGATCATATTATATATTGATAGTAGTAAAAAAGAGGCCTTTGATATGTTTGTAATCCAATGTCCTCAAGTTCTGGTTACGTAAAAAAATCAAGCTACAACTGTATGTATTGAGAAAATCAATCTTGATCTTAGCCAGGTGATTGATCTCCCTCGGGATGAGAAACTCTTCAACTCGTTAGTTGGTCAGCAAATCAGCTACTTATGCTGAATCAGAGGCTCTTCAACTTGTTAATTGCTCAGCAAATCAACCACTTCATTATGCTGGTTTGGAGCTCTTTCTTTCGGCATTTTAGAATCAGGTATTGGTATTGCAATTTAAAGTACTCTTTGAGTTATGTTAACTATATCGATCACTCCCGAGTTAATGTGCATTTGATCCAAAGCAATATTAGAAACAACATCGACGACACTCCACAGGTTCTCATATTACATGCGTCGTGATGGTGATCATCGGTATGTGCCTCTTCTACTTAGCTTTTGTTTACTCTTGTCCATACATGTGATTCTTTTGTAGTCATGGAAAACTATGGACCTGACTGCATAAAGCAGTTCTCCACTTATTTGAAGCCATGGTGATGAAGAGTTATGTACCTCCATGACATAACAACGTCTGCTGCAAAACATATTCTTCGAAATTCCACGCAGTATCAGGAACTACAATGTGGTATCAAGGACAGGAAAATATAGTACAGGAGATTTCTCTCTAGTACGGTTATACATAGTTATCATGGGTACCTAGATGATGGGTTCAACCGTTTTGACACAAGAAGTGTTGTGACTAGATAGATGGGTTCATCTAGTCCTCTGAAGAGATTGGTATGAATCAACAATGTGGACATGTTGGCCAAGAGCAATGTATTTGCTGGACCGTAAGGGCATCGGCATCTGATCCAAGGTTGCCGACAGGATAAAGACCATCAGAGGTGGAGCTTTGATTGTGAGGGAGGTCATCCTCAGACCGGCTTCTTCTTCTTTGTCCGCTCGGCGGTGTTGTGCTCGATCATCCCACGTTTGTATTGAAGAGTGATGATCCTTGGCCAGGGTGGGATATGGGAGGCTGCAGCTTGCAGGTGATGATGCCCTTATCGGAGCTGGAAGCGAGCTTGACCAGCTGCTAGATCTGTCGCCGTTTCCTTCTGTTGTTGGTTGTACAGATAAGTGGCTAAGGTTGGTGACCACATGTGATCAGCTTGGCCATGACAATATGGCCTTACAGTACCACCATCGCCGCAGTTAGCGCTCTTGCATTCGCCCTCTACTTCACCATTACTGCTACCACCACCAACACCTGTACAGCTATAGCTTGTGGAGATGGCCTTGCCCACCATCGCCTTCAATTTTGCCAATGCCTCCAACCTTAGCAACCTGTTTGTGATCTTCACCGATGCTTGATTGGTGGCCAACACTTGGTTACGGCTAGACTGGGCATTGTTGTGGTTGCTCTTCTTCCTCACCATGTTGATACACCTAACTTGGCCGTTATCTTGATTCATGCCTGGGAGCTGGTCGGGGCTAAACCCTAGAATCCATGGAGATGGTGGCACATACTGGTCATGAATATTGTCAGATTCATTCAGATGATCGGCTGGATCTGGAGAATATCCCCTCTCAGATTCTCTTGATCCGGCCATGGCTCGATCTGGATGATGATGATGATGATGATGATGATGATTGCCATGCCTCACCATCAAACCAAGAGCTTCCACCTGCTGATCTTCAACACCTTGGGAATGATGTAACAACCTATAAGATTCTCCTCCAGCTTCGACTATCCCGTCCCGCTGATGGTCATCAACGATCCATGCAGAATCTAGTCTGGAATCATCCGGATCGCCTGCGTGATTCTTGTAGCTCATCTGCAGGTTCCATGTCGAATCTAGCTGTGGCTTGGAATCCGCCTCCTTCTTACAGTATACTGCAGCCTTGTTAGTGCCAGCGCTCATATTGAGACTCCATGAATCTAGAGTTGAGCTGACGATGTTGCATCTCGTGAGCTGATTCATGCCAAGGCTAGTACTACTCAATTTGTCATGGAAGAAAAACCTATCATGGATCATGTAATTAGCACCGGCATGATCTTTGTCCTCCACCTCCTCTTCATTCTTCGAATTTAATGCATGATCATCCCCAACGCTAACTCTTTTCCTCATTTCACTATTAGAAGGATTGATACCAGGGAATCTATGATCAATATTGCCCATATGATGACAAGCATCTAGCTTCTGATCCCTCAAGAGCATATTATTCCTTTGTAGAGATTCCATCCCTGATTTGGATAAGTAGTCGGTTGGAATCTTCTTGCAGCTGGAATCATCAGGGAGTATGATATTCTTCGTTTCTATCCGGCTCATGAGTTTTGCAGGACTAGCTGCTGCTGTGATTGCTTGGTGATTAGAAGCCGAATTCGGATTTAGCATATTCAAATTCTTGTAATTATGTCGATCCAATGATTCATGGACTTTTGGGTTTTGGATATGATTAGAATCGGGTCGACAATACAAATGGTTGTGGTAGCAATAGTAATAATATTGGAGCTTCGGGGGCAGTTTGAGTTTCACATTACAATTATTATCAAAAGATTTTGGGTGGAAATTATGATCTCTATAATCTGCAGAGCATTTGGGATAATTATAATTATTTCCCCAAATGATTTGCATGCTTGATTTGCTGCTCAAGTCGTCAGGATTAGAGTTGCCAAGGATATTATAATCACGATTAATCTTGTTGTTACTATTATTATGATTTGGATGGTAATTAATGTACTTACTGTGATTAGTAGCATTCTGATCAATATTGTAATTAGGCTTGGCAATATTACTGAATCTGGGCCTTCCGGGAGATTCCTCCCACCTGAAGGGCACGGCATATTGGGTAGTAGATGGTGATGCTGGGGGAATCTTCTTGCAGGTTTCGGCGGCGGCAGAATCTAATTGCATGTTGCGATCATTAATCGTAGCATTCACATTGATTCTTATCGCAGCTTTGGCCGATCCCATCGCGCCCTTGCTTGTGATTATAATATTATCAGTTTAGATCATATATATGGCTTAATAATGATCTCGACCCAAAGCCAAAATCAAATCGTGGGATCAGTAAGAAAATTCAAAATTGGCATCTGAACTAAGATCAAGTGATTAATGAGTTACAGATTGTCATCGGCAGCATCTCTAATCCTGTATGATTGCGAGGCTCAGAGAGATTATTTCTTCCAGATTCTTAATTGCCAAATTTGTGGATCAGGCTCAATCAACAGAGGATTAGGACTAGATCAAGGTGCGATTGAGGAAATGTAAATAAATTACGGGGTAGCTGCAGCAGCAGTAACCTGCAACTAATCATAAATCGAACAGCTGGATGAGGGAGGTAGAATATAATGGGCGGCGACGGGAGAGAAACTAGAGAGAGCGATTAATTAAGCAGGTGATTAGGAAGCAAGTGAGTGAATTAAGAGAGGCTGAGGGGAGGAATCATCATGAAGCAGGGTGATTAGGGAGTGTGATTAAGGGGAATGATTAATATTGCAAAAAAGGCAGGTATACTACTTGTTACCTACGAGTCCATATATTAAAAAACAAGCTTCGGTTTCGACCCATATATATATACACACATAGACATTGACAGATCTACATATGGCGAGAGATCATCTATATTAGATATGGAATGACAGGAATCTTCAAATGTAATTATTGCATGATCCCGATTTCAACACCAGTGTTGCATGATAATCGGAAACCATGCAGAATGAAGAGGGTTGGGTTTATAAATCATGATCGGCCGACAGCCGATCCATTGTAATTGGCGATGAAACTAAGTGACGTTTAAGATTAATTCAGAGCACAAATGAAGGACCTATAATCAGGCGCTGGGCTATAAATTTACAGATGTAAAAAACTGAATTCGATAAAGAGAAGCATTAAATTCAACGAGGCCTTCTAAATTCAGCCAATCTATGTATATACATATATATATATGCATATGTCTATGGGGAAAATTACTAGAAAAAATGCCTAACAAAGTTATGAAGTATATTTTAACGCCTACTAAAGTAAAAAATTTACAAATTAACGCTTAGTCCTTCTCCTCCACTAAAAATTAATACCAAATTCATTTCGTTAACACAACGTTAATTGATTGTACTCGTAATTGCTTCCCACTGATTGATCCTAGTCGATTCTTTTACACTATTTCGATCAAACAGAAGTTAGTAATGTTAAAATTTAATTGATTGATTAATGGGTTAATTTGGTGTTAATCAATTAACTAATTGGGTGCTTGTTTGAATCGATTTGGTGCTAATCAATTAACCGAGCGTTAAATTTGAGGACTATATTGTGTTAAAATATAATTTTATAATTTTGTTAGAGTACGTTTTCTGATCATTTTGGACTCTATAATATGTATGTTGTAGAATACGATCCGTGTCACAATATATTCATATAATTTTGGAATTCGGGCCGCGATGATATGTGCTCATGCTGCTTCGATGATTGGGGAGGAGGGTCAGTAGAATCGGAAAGCGAGGAGTAGATCAAGAAGCCAAATTTAGGATTAAAGACGTGGGCGGCGCTGAAAATGGCGGCGGAATTTAGCCGGAATAGTTTTGGGTTATTATAAGAACCGTAGATTCAACGGAGAATGTGGGTGGAATTAAAGGATTGACGTTACAAATTACAGCGGAATTAGGATTAGTTTGGACATATTTCCACGATTAATCGAAGACCGTGGAATCAGGATTAATTTTGGACATAATGCCGCGATTAATCGAAGACGTCCTCGAAATCAGCAGAGATTTTGGTTGAATTAAAGGATCATCGGCCAACAAGCGGCACATGATGCATTTACTACGGTACATTTATACACGACAGTGCTACCACATGCACAATATACTATTAATCTAGCTGTGTCACGGTGTACATGTTTTTAATGAACTTTGTATTGCGACAAAATATAGAAATTGTGCAGTAATTGATGCGTTTGTGGGTCCGATATAATACTGTTTGGAGATTAAACATTCAAAGTCTACCAAATTGTAGCTCCTTTCAAAACTTTGCATTCTCATCTGATTAGCATTTCCTCTTCTGCTTTTATGTGGAAAATTCCTAATAATTAATCTGTCTTTCTGTCTGTGTTTCTTTCTTTCTTTCTTTCTTTCTTTCTCAATGATGCTAAATTTTGCTCGGTGCAATTCTATGTTTTTTTTGACACATTATAACTTACCTCTTCGATTATCGATCCGCCTTTGCATCGTAGAACATACTGGCCCATTGATTAAGTCAAAATCAATCATCCTAGTCGTTGTTCACTAAACATCGCTACTAATCCTGAATCACTAATCATCGCTAACAATCATTACTCGCTAATCAGTACTAATTGAAACGAGAAGAAATCATCGGAGTATTATAGGCAGCTAACTTATAAGTTGGTGCTCATGTGATCGTTAGCGATTAATAATTGTGATGGGCGACTTAATTGTGAATGATCCAGTGATTATGCCCGTATTAACTACGTGGCCTCTTCAATATTATAGAAAAAATGGCACACAAAGTGATGCATTTCATGCGGCTTATGTTGAATTCAAGCTTAAGTTGCCTCAAAATTCAACCGTGGCTCTGATGACGACCAATGGTGACATAAGAAGAATAAGAATATTTCAGCCCACATAATGGAACGGGACTGAATTCGATTGCATATTTCTTCTAGAAAAATAGGAAGAACTGATTGCACAGATAGACTTTCCTTTGCATACATACTACTAGATTGATTGTACCTAAAGACTGAGATGATTGAATAAAGGCTTTCAAAAAGCACAATATGTTTGAAGTATTTTCAACGTAACTAACTGACTTTGTGCAAGGAATACCCAAGTGAAGGTGGTCTAGGAATCCAAAAAATAATCGAAGGAGATGATTTGTACTTTCATAAATGATCTATTTTCTATCAGTACTAACAAGAATGCATTAAGGATACTGTATTCCAAATTACCAGATATAAGACAAGGAGAATTACCAACATTTTAAATTACAATTTAACGCCAACTGATTAAATGGGAGCTTACAAATTAATGCCTCCTACATTTCCTAATCAGCATCGGTGCTAATTAAGCCATAATCTTGATCACGCCGCTGATGCAATCAGGTCATCGTCTCAATCGCCTAATATAATCACTGCCGATTACGTAATATAAATGGAGCATTCTCAGAGAAGTTGCAGCTCCATTATCGATTAACCTCGACTGATTTGGTCGAACCTTAATTTTAGCACCCCTAACCTCTGATAGTTATATCGGGGATGAGATTCAAGATTGTGACTTAATTAGCACGAACACCGATTAGGAAATAGAGTAGTGAGATTAGGCATTCATATATTTGTAATTTCTGATTTTTTGTTAGGCCTTTTTTTCTTGGTAATTCTCCCTATAAGACAGTATCCTCATCACCAGGTAATTCTGAATCGACACGATCTGATGATCTAATTTAGCTCATTATAAACCCTGTCGTTGATGTCAAGATCAGGATTAACTTCTAGGAAGACAAAGGTACTCATGTAGAAGATTTTGCACATGAGGAAGATGAGCCTCATGTATAGTTACATAATTCGAGCATATTGGGCGATCGATTTTTTGCATTATTTACGTAGATATCGGTCGGTAACACCCGTGAGCGATGAATTAATATTCCTCGTTCCGCAAGGATGAGTCGGGTGTCGCTTGCAGCGGATCGTCGCTGCGTGATCTTGAGATTAAATCGATGATCTGATGATTAAAGGCTCACAATCTACAGCACACAAAAAGCACGCGATCGACAAGTTTTCGATCTTTTTGCCGAACTTCAATATAATTATTGGACACCAAACTTTGAGCCCTAGGGATTCGACTACTTAGGACCGTGAAAGTAAGACTAGCTCACGATGGAGCTTTCCCCCCATCGTGACTTGCTCACACGACGAGAGATCAATACCTTATAATTTTGATGATCAGTCGCCGCCGGCTTCCTAGAGCAGTTGACCGAAATCGGCATCTTTCACGTGCCGCATTTGAAGCCAAAATGATGTTGGAATCTCGGTCGTTTTTGCTTATAAATCGATGCCATGATTAACCGCCGCGATCATCCGATTCGGAATCTCTATATCTAGAGGAATAGTTCCCACGATTTGATCTGCTTATAAATTAGGAAATATAGTTCCCACAATTTCTGCTTATAATAAAGGAATAGGGACTCCACAATTTGCTTTCACTATATGCAGATTAAACTCATCACAATATTATTGACGATTCGTGTACGATGATTATATTCTATGTAGATTGATGGTTACATAATTAATGATTATTATTTTGCATGTAAGGGGAGAATTACCAAAAAAAACGTCTAACCAAATTATAAACTACATTTTACCGCCTACTGAAATGAGAAATTACAGATCCAATGCCTAATGATCTTATCCTCCCACTAAAAATTAACACCCAATTAATTCCGCTAGTATGATTTTGTTTCTAACTGCTTCCAACTAATAATTTGATCCTAATCGATCGATTCCCTTACAATATTCGACTAACGAAAGTTAGTAATTTTAGAATCTAATTCATTGATTTGACGCGTCGATTCGGCGTTAATTAAGTAATTGAGCGTCAACCAATCAGTTAACTCATTTGATGTCAATTAATGAGCTCACAACTAATGGAATTGGTGTTAATCAATCGATTGCGCGTAAATTCTTTAAGGTAGGCGTTAATAATTTGCAATTTCAACACGTTTTGGTAGGCGTTAAAACGTAACTTATAATTTGGTTAGACGGTTCTAAGCAATTTTCCCCTTATTGCATGTGATCGATGTATATAAGTTGGCGGTTGTGATCAAAGTTACAACTACCGATCGCATTTCAATAATGAGCAGCTTGTTTGAGTTTTTCTATATTCAATTCATCTAACTAGTAACTATTATATTTGGCCAAGCAATATATCTATCTATCTATCTATCTATCTATCTATCTATATATAGTTAGTTAGTTAGTTAGTTAGTTAGTGTTCAGTGCCATGTCCACGGTCGGATCTTTGAGAGACAAGATCATGTACTAAAGTGAGCTGCATGCTGATGGTGACGATGAACGATGACGATGATAGTGTGCGCCAATAAGAGTCGTCGTCTACTACAGTACTCGTCGTCAGAGATCATATATTGACTCAGATCATGATCAGTCTGTAGAGCACGGCGCAGATAATATGGATTCATTCATCGGTATATTGTCGTGAGCACGATCTGTTCATGATTCCTATCGATCTCGTGATGGGGAGAATTGTAACCACAAAACGCCTATAACCGCATTATAGACTGTAACGTCATTTGAAACGGCTACTGAAATCAGCGATTACAGATCGACGCCTAATCTTTATCTTCCACTGATGAATTAACACCCGATTACTTGCTAATCGCTTCCCACTCATAAATCGATCCTTACCGATTCCCTTACTAAATACGATTGGCAAAAGGTAGCAATTTTGGAATCTAATCGATCGACGAACCCGTTAGTTGGGTATTAATCAAGCGATCGAGCGTTGATCGATTGGCTAAATCTGCTGTGAATCGAACTCACAATGAAGTGATTCGGTGTTGATCGATTGATCGAACTCGCATTTGTAAGCTCGAGTTCTGGCAGGCATTAAAACATGATGAGACAAGACACGAGCTGCATCGACTACTCGATCTGCAAGGAGCTCCTAAATTATCCTTGCATCAAATTAGCATTGGAATCAATGCAATCAGAGCTATCTTTAGCCGACGGCCCCGGCTATCTTTAGCCAGCAATGAATGGATTGACCATGTGATCTCACAACAACCTCTTGCAATATCAACTCTTGTCACCCTCAATTTGGAGAAAGAAACAAAGAAACAAAGAAACAAAGAAAGAAAGCAAAGAGCTCTCCAGTGTTAGGAGATCATTCAAGAAACATCGGACGAATCCGCACAAGAAAAAAAAACAGGAAAAAAATTCTCCAGAGTTCCATCCACCAACTCTGTCGTGTGCGTATTCGATCGACTCCCCACTCCGACGTCGTATACCGATTATAATAATCGAAAGCTCCCACGATCTTGACCAAATAGTGCCCACCGCCGTCTTCTTATATAATCCGACACTCTCTTAATGCAAACACGCGGGCACATGAACCACGTTTGATCGTGTATCGGATCGGTTCGTGATTTTTTTGACGTAGCTTCAAGGAGTCAGAGAGAACATGCAGATTGTACTCTTCCTCCCCCCGTGATCATGGCCGACTTTTTCTCTTACTTTTTCTCCCGCTTTCAATTTCGAGATCATGCCATGCACTGATCGATCGATCGATCGGCAGCTCCTTCAATGTCAAAGTTTTAACCTACTTTGAGATCATGCATGCAGGCACGCACGCACTGGCTCGCTTTGTAATTGCACATGGATTTGACTTTGGAATATTGATGATTGTCTGGATCCCCCCTTGACTGCTCAATTGGTTTTGGAGGTAACCATTAAAAACACATTGTTTTTGAAGTGTTTTTAATGGCTTTTGATTTTTTTTTTTAACTGATTACTTTAGAATAGGCTAATACATATTTCAAATTTGACAAAAAATAATTTTAAATTTTATTTTGTTTTTAAAACATATTGTGGGCCTTGGGTTTACCCTAAATGACTGGCTTTACCTTAGATGACTGGTTTACCTAGGTCTTAGGTTTACTTTACATGATTGGGTTTTTGGGTTTACTCAATACCTTGTCCTGTAAAAATGCCCAAACTCTTGTTATTATTTATTTTTCGAACAAGTGTGAAACCTCTCTCTCTCTCTCAAATAATAAATATATAAGTGAGTTCCTTTCTCCTTCTCTTTGATCCACATAGTTATGGAGCTCAAGACGGCTATGTGTCACGAATAGATACAAAAGAGTAAAATAAAGCTAGATAAAGGTAAAAGAGATAAGCGAAAAGGAAACCGACGAAACTAAGTTATATATAAATTTAAACTTTACTCCTTTTTCTCCGTTTTTTCTTTGTTTTATTTTTAGAAATGAAATAATGTCATCAATTATAAATGTTTGCTATTAAGGCTAATCTCGCAACAATTTTTAAAGAAAACAATTTCTAAAGAATAGTTAAAAGAGGGCAAACAACTATCTAGGAGGTGAATTATTTCTCTTGGGAAAATATCGAATTTTAAAATAAAAAGAATAACTATTTCATTACAAATGAAAACTCAGGTTGCATCTCTTCGTTTTTCTTTTTGAGAATGTCCTTGGATACCAACATAGTCTCCCTCAAGAGAAAATATAAATTTTAACCACATTTCTTTCAAATAAATGTCCAAAATTGACATTCCCTTATTACTATTTACATATGGCCATAAAGAGGCCATGATGAGGGGAACATGGATCAAATAGATGACTTTGAAGTGAATTGGAAATGCCCAAATGATCAGGGTTGTATGTTGTATGTTTAAAAAATTAAATTATTAAAAAATAAAAAAAGAGCCCATCCCTCTCAAAATATTTGTAAAATATTAAAAAGTCAACAGTACACAAATTAATTTGTTTCCATTTTTTTTCTATATTTTAAAGAAATTAAATTAAAAAACTATTTCTTTTCTATTTTTATTATTCCATTTTTTTCCAGTCTTAGTTTAAAGGTTTGGGGTTACCCTCTTTTTGTCATTATATATGAATATATTATTTTAATTTACATAATAAGGCTTGCCTAATAATAAAAGGTGAGAGTTTTTTTAAAGTGAACTAGGACTTAATTCTTACTTTTAATGTTTACTGTTGTTCTATGGAATATTAAATTATTATTATTTTTGTCTTTTTTCCGATAAAAAACTAGTTCTCATCCAAGAGTTTAAAATGACCTTTTTTTTCTAAAGATCATTTTATTAGTTATAAAAATAAAAGCTTGAAGACTATAAACATTACAATATTGTCACAACCTCGGTAGCGAGACACTATAGTTAATTACAAACACCCTCTTTCTATAGGAGGGAGAAAAAAAAATTGTGAAGTTTTGTAGTTCAATTTAAGTTGCACCCTATAAACCGTATAAAAGGGTTTTCTTTCCCAAATCTTATGAGATCAAACCATTAAGTTTGAGTAACTATTATGTCTCTTTTGATATTGTTAAACTAACCTTGTAATTGATGCATTATTTTTGTCCAAGCTTCCTTAACTGACTAGATCGAGGGAGCCTCCTTTCCACCAAATAACTTTGTGAACCTATTCCTCCAAATTGTCTAAGAGATTATTCCACTTAGCAGCTCCCAATAATTTTCTTTCAATTCCTCGTAATATTCCTAGGTTGATTAATGGTTTAGAGGGTGAACTAAAACTTTTCCTCTTCGTGCACCAAATGTTATGTATTATTTGGGGCTTTAATATAGCTAACTTCTAGTTCTAGAGACGACCAAGCTATAACCCCTCATGATAATAACAATTCACTTTTTGTCATTAAAAACAAGCTCGAAACATATGAATCCGTGTTATATGAGAGTAATATAATATTCGTAGCATAACTTAGTGTATCAATAGAGGAAAGGTTAATACCATTGGTTTGCAACCACCCGCAACTTATAATGAGCAGGAAAATAGTGGATCCATATTATGGGCTATATGCAAAAGTCATTGTGTCAAAATGTTTGAGAAGAGAATAACACCACCAGTATCAATAATTAAGGAAATCTAGTGCGATATTGTACATACTTTGAAGGGTCAATATGATAGATTGGAAAAAGATACAAATGTATATGTGTGCCAACAAAAATTATGATTCCTTAGATTTTGGGGAAAGGGGCCTTTCTTTTTAATTGTTAATATAAAACCATAATGGTGCTATATATAACTTGGAGATCTCCAATGGACGATTCGTCACTCTTTTTGTAAATTTAAATATTGTATTACCCCTTAAAGGAGGCATGTAGTCATTTGTTGGCCGACTTTTTTAAGTAATGACAAGATAAACATTTTGGAAAAATAAAAGTAAAAATAAAAAATAAAAATAAAAAATAAAAAAATAAAAAAATAAAAAATGATCTATCCCTTCAAAATATTTATAAAATAGTAAAAGTTAAAAGTGTGTAGAAATATATTTTTTCCATTTACTTAAGAGATTTATTTTATTCTGTTTATTTGTGTTATTTTTATTTTTTATTAAAGTTTGTTTTTCGCTCCTTTGTTTAATTTTTGGGATTTCCCCACTTTCTGTCATTATATATATCACTTTAATTTACATGATTATAAGGCTAGCTAACTAGTAAAAGGTGAAATTTTTTATAAGTGAACCAAGAATGATTTTCGTACACCATTGTTCCATGATATGTTACTATTTTGTTCTGTCATTTTCTCGATGAAAAACTAGTTCTTATCCAAGAACTTGAAATGCTTTAATTTTCTCTCGACTAAAAACAAGTTCTTACGCAAACACTTTTTTTTAAACTAAGAACTAGTTCATATCCAAGAGCTTGAAATAATTAAGAGATGAGAGGCATAAAATTGGTTTCTAAAGATCAAACTAAAAAGATTTAAGATAAGAATCGAACATAATTAAATGTTTGTAATAAATATGTGTCTTTGTTTACCTTAGAGTTTGTGATCAAGTATACAATAAACATGCGATAAAGATCGCGTTTACAGTTACGTCTATGCTTGCAATAAAGTCGTAGTAAACCATTTACGGTCCTTGACGCAACCATAGACGCAATCTAAAATGCAAAAAATGGAACAAATTTCACGTTTATAGGCGTGTCAAAAACAAAAATGCCTTGTAGCAAATGCTTTTTTTATGAGTTTCTAGTTTTATATATAGTTACATGGTTATATAATAATATGGTTAAAAATCTATGTGTTAATAAATAACAAGTTTAAGGTTGAGATTCCACTTATTTTTAACTAACACCTGATCTTTTTGTTCAATATACTTTTTACCGCTTTTTTCTTCTATTATTTTAATTGAAATTCGTTCTTATCTATAAATGTAAACTTTCATGGTTCGATCAATCTACAATATTTCTTCACTCCTAATGATCATGCAATCAACGTGTAATTAAAATACCTTGTTTGATAGGTGCAAAGCATTAATTAACTTACGTAGGCCTTTTTATAAGGTGAAAAACAAAATTCAACGTTGTCTTAAAAGACGTATTAAAACATTTCAACAAAAGATGAATGATTGTAGTCCACAAACAATATCATTTGAAAGGTTTTGTATGTACAATGAAAGAAACGATATAAATACTTGATGATCCTACTCATTGGGTGGGTAGATGTAGTCTTTGTGCCTATGATCATGCTTTAAATATGTTGTTGACCAACTTGTTCCCCATAATTAGTTATTTAAGCTATGACATCAAGAAGAAATGGCCGCGGCCAGGTTCTGATAATGAACTTACAATTGGTCTAAGCATGTTTGCAACTTTGCACCTCGTTTTAGGTTTTTGTATTCGCCTTAACATGCATACAAATCACATTTAGCCACAAGCGAGTGGCAACCGGAAATGAAAACTTAGTTAGAAACTCAATGCTAATTTCCGATAGAGTAGTTGCATTATAAAGCCTGTCAAACCATGTGTCAAAATATTGAACTCCTTCAAACATGGCCATTGAAATCCTCGATAATCGAATAACTAGTAGGAATCGTATGGAAACCAAACCGGAAAGAAATCGGGCATATTGAATTCCGGCTACCTAATTAAATCCAGTATCATTGGGAAGATTGTTACATAGTGAGGAAAGATTGCGCATTGCTGGAGAGGAGGGGAGCATTTATTTCTTCGTTAGCCAAATGCATGAGTAAGAATGCATGAATGGATGGATTGGAATGATTTAGAAATGTGGACGATAGAGTCTAAAACAAACAAACAAACAAACAAACAAACAAATATATATATATATATATATATCTTGCAGGCGAGCTGATACGATCACGAGAACAATCCCAAACTATCACGAATACTTCACAATCCCAAAACTATCACAAATACTGCGTCGAGATTAAGCTTGTAGCATTAGAACAAGCCCACATGTCTTGGGAATCGCCTCCTCTTCCACGTCTGCCATGGCTGCTAGTCAGCTTGATTGCATGCATCATAATGTCTCTCAACAACAACAACAACAACAACAACAACAACATGATGATGATGATGATGGTGGTGGATGCCGCAGATGAGGATCCCCTTCAGGACTTTTGCGTGGCTGCAAGCGGCGGCGGGGGAGTGAACGTGAACGGGCGCGCGTGCAAGCGCGCGGACGAGACGACGGCGGCCGACTTCACGTCGACGCTGTTCAGGAGCGCGAACCTGAAGGCGCCGGCGGGGAAGCACGCGGCGATCACGCGCGCGAATGTGAACACGTTCCCGGGGCTCAACACGCTCGGGCTGTCGGTCGGGCACGGCGAGTTCCCGCCCGACGGCGGCTACAATCCGCTGCATGTCCACCCGCGCTCGAGCGAGGTGCTCTACGTCGTCCAGGGAACTCTGACCGTCGGGTTCGTCTCCTCTGCGCCCAACTACACGCTCTACCAGACCACTCTGCAGTCTGGCGATCTGTTCGTCTTCCCCCGCGGCCTCCCCCACTTCCAGATCAACCTCGACAAGACCAACCGCGCGTTCACGTTCGCCGCGCTCAACAGCCAGAACTCGGGCCTCGACGAGCTCGCCGTCGCGCTCTTCGCCTCCAACCCCAGGCTCCCCGACGAGCTCCTGCTCAACACGCTCGGCATCCCCGAGGCTCTGCTCCACCTCGTCACCGACTCCGTCCACGCCGTCTTGCATCATCCTTGATTTTGCCCGCCCCCTTGATGCGACCATTCCGAATGCCGTCGATACAATAAGACATCGATCGTCGTGCGGATCGCAACCCTTGTTTGTGTACCCGTTAATAATACGAAGCGCCTCGATGTCGTTATAAACCCTCCCCGAACTTGCAGTTCTCATTCCACCTGTAACAGTAATTCGATGAAATAATTATTAACCATGGCCACGGAAGCGTAGTAATTTCGCAGTGCTCGTTCGTACTGATGTTTTGATCTGTTGTGCAATGCTACGAGAGGTATGGTTACCTTTGATTCAACACGAATACGGCACACAAACGTCGTAATAGCTAACCAAGTAGGCTATCATATTACATCAAAAATTTTAAAATGTGAGACTTTAGGCGAGAGATACGAAAAGAAAATGTCAAGGTGTGTCATATATAAAAAAGAGAAAGACAAGAGTGACTGTTTCCATAAAAAAGCTTATAACTTACTCATACAATATCAGATTTTAAAGGTCATACACTTGTATCTAAGCAAATGAAACAAGTTATCCTATAACATAAAAGAAATTAAAATTTTAAACCTTACGCAAGAGATATGAAGGAAAAACTAAAGGTGTACTGTCACATATAAGGAAAAGGAAAGATAAGAGTGACCATGTGAATAAAAAAGCTTATATTTTTCTCGTATAATATCGGATTTTAGAGTTCACACCCTTAATTCCAAGCTAACAAACTACGCTTCAAAACTAACAGAATAAGTTATCATATGATATCAAAATTTTTAAAATTTTGAAACTTTAGGGGAGAGATACGAAAGAGAAAAGTAAAGGTGTATCACAAATTAGAAAAGGAAAGACAATGCGCCTGTCTACATAAAAATTACATTAGATTTTAGAGTTCAGACACTTGAATCAAAGTTAACCAAGCACGTTTTCAAAGGATATAAAAAAATTTTAATTTTAAAACTCAAGGTTAGAGATACGAATGAAAAACTAATTAAGGTCTAGTACAAATGAATAAGAGAAAGACAAGAGTGACCGTTTGCATAAAAAAACTCATATATTTCTCATATGATATTAGAGTTTAGAGTTTAGACACTTGATTTTAAGCTAACAAAGTAGGCTATAATATAGCTTTAATAATTTTAGATTTTGAAACTCTGGGTTAGAGATACGAATGAAAAAATAAAGGTGTGTTAGAGATGAGGAAGGGAAAGAGAAGAACAACTATTTATATCAAAAAGTTAATTGCTTCCTCGTATGATATTAGATTTTAGAGTTTAGACACTTGAATCGAAGCTATTCAATCAAGCTATCATATGGCTAAAAAAAATCTAGATTTTTAATCTTTGGGCGAGAGACACGAATGAAAAAGTAAAGTTGTACATGTGAGGAAGGGAAAGACAATTTTCATAAAAAAACATAGAGCTTTCTTATCCGATATTGGATTTTTTATTTTAAACACTTGAATCGAAATTAACAAAGCAAGCTATCATATGGCATCAAAAAATTTTAATTTTAAAACTCTAGGCGATAGATACAAAAGAAAAAGTAAAGATGTATCACAAATAAGGAAGGGAAAGACAAGAGCGACCATATGAATAAAAAAGCTTATATCTTTCTATTGTGGTATTTGATTTTCGAGTTCACACACTTGAATCCAAGCTAATGAAGTACACTATTATATAACATCAAATATTTGAAAATTTTAAACTCACACGAGAGATATAAAAGAAAAACTAAGGGTATCTGTCATACACAAGGAAAGGAAAGTCAAGAGTCACCATTTGCATAAAAAAGCTCATGGTTTCCTCGTCTAATATTGGATTTTAAAGTTACGATATTTTATTCGTAGCTAATGAAGTAGTTTATCATATGACATAAAAAATTTTAGATTTTAAAACTTAGGCGAGAGATATGAAGGAAAAAGTAAAGGTGTGTCATAGAGGAGTAAGGGAAAGACAAGAGCGACCATTTGTATTAAAAAACTTATATCTTTTGGATTTTGAATTGAAACTAAAAAAGGAAGCTATCAAATAAAATTGAAAATTTTAAAATTTTAAAATTTGGGCAAGAGATATGAATGAAAAAATAAAGGTGTATTAGAGATGAGAACGGGAAAGATCAGGGCAACCATTTCCACCAAAAAGCTCATGGTTTCCTCGTATTATATTAGATTTTAGAGTTCAAACATTTAAATCAAAGCTAATGAAATAGGCTATGGTATTGCATTAAAAATTTTAAAATTTAAAACTCAAGGCGAGAGATACGAATGAAAAATGAAGGGAAAGCCAAGATCAACTGTTTTGCATAAAAAAGCTCATATTTTTCTCGTATGATATCAAATTTTAGAGTTTAGACACTTGAATCCAAGCTAACGAAATAAGCTATCGTATGGCATCAAAAGTTTTAAATTTGAAACTTTGGGCGAGAGATACGAAGGAAAAAGTAAAGGTATGTTACAGATGAGGAAGGGAAAGATAAAACAAACAACTATTTGCATCAAAAAGCTCATGGCTTCCTCGTATGATATCGGATTTTAGAGTTTAAATACTTGAATTGAAGCTAACAAAGGAAAGCTATATTTTGACATAAAAATTTTTAAAATTTGATACTTTGGGCAAGAGATATGACGAAAAAAGTAAATGTGCGTCAGAGATGAGAAAGGCAAAGACAAGAACGACCGTTTGCATCAAAAGGCTCATAGCTTCCTCGTATAATATTAGATTTCAGAGTTTAGACACTTGAATTCAAGGTAATGAAGCAAACTATCATATGTTTCTAATAATTTTAGATTTTTAAAACTTTGGGTGAGAGATACGAATAAAAAGGAAAGGTATGTCATTGTTGATGAAGGGAAATACGAGCGATCGTTTGCCTCAAAAAGCTCATAGTTTTCTCTTGTGATATTAGATTTTAGAGTTCAAACATTTCAATTGAAGCTAACGAAATAGGCTATGATATAACATCAAAATTTTGAAAAGTTGAAACTCAAAGCAATAGATATGAAGGAAAAGAAAAGGTCTACCACATATAAGGAAGGGAAAGACATGAGCGATCATTTGCATCAAAAAACTCATAGATTCTTCGTATGATATTAGATTTTAGAATTCAAATACTTACGAAACTATCGAAGTAAGGTATCATATGACTTCAAAAGTTTTAAAATTTGAAACTTTGGGCGAGAGATATGAATGAAAAAATAAATGTGTTTCATAAATGAAGAAGAGAAAGAGAAGAGCGATTGTTTCCATTAAAAAGCTCATAGCTTCCTCATCTGCTATTGGAAAAATTGTAAATCTGTAAAATATCATGATAAATAAAGGCCTCATTCGAGAAAATTTATCACATTGTAGTCCCCTAGCTCTGCAACTCTCATGTCGGATCAATCTTACTTATACATATATTATGAAACCTGAACTCTTATATACAAAAACTTAAATCCCTTATTGAAATCCTAAAATCTCATTATCTCTAATAGTCATACTCTCTCAAACCCTGAAAATTCTATACTTTCTCAAACACCTAAACTTTAGATTATCTTATAACCCATACTCTCACAAAAAATTTCCAAAAACTTCCATACTTCTTCGAACCCTAAATCACGTCGTACACTCAACCAAACCCCGGTTACCCATATATTCTTCAAAGGCTTTAAAAACCCAAACTCTCATACCCCTTAATAACAACTCTCATACTTCCAACTTCTTATACTCTGATACTGTCAATCCAAGCTCGAAAACAAGTAATTCCACGGGCTCTCATCATATCTTACACAGTTGAATTCTGTGCAAATTCAGGTTCTACTTACCACACTGTCAACGCTTGTATAAAAAAGAGGCAAATATAAAAATAGAGGTCCTCAATTGTGTGAAGAGGTCCTCATTTTTAGCTATAAGTATTTATTCATTGTATTATTTATAATTTATAATTTATTGGTTCATTTTATTATTTATTATTTATTGATTCATTTTATTATCTATTATTTATAATTTATTGATTCATTTCATTATCTATTTATTTATAATTTTTTAATTCCTTTCATTATTTATCATTTATACTTTATTTATTCATTTTATTATTTATTATTTGTTTTTGTTTATCTGTTGCGCGGCAATCCGAGAGAATGTCGTTATTTTCTTGGAGAAGAAGAAGAAGAAGAAGAAGAAGAAGGTCGCCATCGCCAACCACAGTTCCTTCTTGACTTCCCTTCCTCGCCACTTCCCACCATCGCTCGACGACCGCTTCCTCCCCGCGCTCATCGCCTGCTGCCCGCTTCTCCACGCACAGAGCAGACCTCCGGCTCCGTTCCTTCTCCACGTCGACCGGTAAGTTTCCTCTCCCATCTCTCCCTCTCTTTGTTGTTTGCTTCCCGATTCGGACAACTTCGAACGTCTCTTCCGTTTCTGTTGCTCAAATGAGGATCTCGCTATCCCACCCCGTCGAGCGAAGCGGCGGCCTTTGCTCGCAGATGAACCCTCCCTAGCAGGCTTGGACATTTGAATCCATCCCTCCAGCATGTCATGATAGGTTGAAAGAACACGTTTTTAATGTACGATCTCACGGTCGCTTATCTAGTAAGCAGCGTGGTAACATGGATTCCTTGCTGGTGAGCAGCGGCAGCTATCTTACTGTGCATAATCTGTGAAAAGATCGATTTCCCCAACTGAAAGAAACCGTAATTTGTATACTGGCACTGCTGCACAGATAACAATGTGAAGAGATCGATTTCTAGACAAGTAATGCACGATCCTTATATTGTTAGGTTCACAGACAATGACGTGGAGAGATTGGTATCCGGTCAAATTATTCTGTTAAAAATCCTTGTAAAGGCAATTCGCGAATTGTTAGGTGAACTCAACAGTGCAGGTAATGAAGTGCATATGGCATTCTAGTTACGGCTTCCTCACCTTAAACGGATGAATTGAGACAAGAAAAGAAAAGAAAAGAAAGGAAGGGATGCCACTGCCCCATAATGTTGAAATGAGCATATAAGCAAATCATGCTTATGAATATGAATTTAGTTCATGCTATCCATACCAGAACAGCAATGAGCAAGACCACCAAGTTCACTCTGACATAAATTCATGAAACGGAATATTTTCAAGGATGGTTGGCAAGCATGAAGCACATAATGTGCGTGACCTTAGAGTATAGTGAGTGAAGGCGCCACATTCAATGGCGTTGGCTGGTGTGTTGTAGTACTGAAGCGGTCAGTAACTTTGCCAATTGCAGATTCAAGTCAACAGAAAGGTTAGGCATAGAGCTATTGGTTTAACATGTCAGAAGTAGATATAGACATCACATTTTCTCCCCAAAGAGGATTTTGATTATATTAGAAAGATAAAAAAAGATAGTTTGGTGGGAAGGTTGCACACTACTTTTTAATTTAGATTCCGCAAAACTCTGTGATTTCTTGTTGGAAGTGCCAGAACCCCTCATCTATATTGCTTGTCTCAATTCTGACGAACAGTTGCCAGCTTTGCAGCAGATGATAAAGTACTGATGACTGGTCTAGTTGAGTTTCATGTTTATATTATGTGAGTTCCATGTTTTACCATATTTCTCGAGATATCCTTTCCTTGGAAATACTCTTAGGAATGTTATGTGAGAAGGCTTTTTCAAGTCTAATATAGGCTTCTACACATGTTGAAACATTCTTATCAGAATACATGTTTGGTGAAGTACAGAGTTGTGGTATTCTCCCTACTTTTGTGAATGTTACAGAATTGTCATCATTGTAATAATATAAGAATGCCATAGTATTCATGAATTCTAGCATGCCCATAAGAGAATCTGTGACCACTTTCACAGGAATATTCTACAATTACCATGCCTAGTTTCTTATCCGATACTTTTTCAATTCAAAATGCTTTATGTATTACCTCCCTTCTTTTTTTGTGGATCTTTTGATGTTATATCGAAACCGTCAAATACCACATTATATTTGTCTTTCTCATTCTGTAAAATAATGAAAATTTGATTAGGATTGGATGTTATCCTACCAAACAAGAAAGTAAATACTCTTCATATCAAAAGAATAAAAGTTTAGCTCGTGGATGTATCATGCCATTCAAAACAATCAGGTTAAAATGGAAACACGTTTCCAGGATACTCAGGAAAAATGTTTTGTATCTTCTATACAAGAAAAGTATGGTCTAGGAAGCTGGAAGTAAGGTAAAGGACACGATGAAAGAAGGGATTTGAAGATTTCTATGCAAACTGAATGATTGGAGAGTATGGATTCAAAGTATCATCTAAACCTACCACAGTGAAAGAAGTAAAGTAATAGAAAGTTGTTTCACATTCCCCTGTATATTTTTGTGGGTGGCGTGTTGAAAGTAAAAATATAAAGTGCTTCAAACTTCTGTTAGAACTTTTCATTCTAGATGGGCATGGCAGTATTTTTCACTAAAGATTGGGATTCATTACAGTGTACTACAGGTTTGAATCATAAATTCAATGAGCGATCAAGAAAAGAAGGGTGGTCGACCAATTATTTAGCTGACACATGTAATAATCTTTTCATCACATCCATGTTTATGATAAACTAGAAATTACATAACCAATGCTTTTAACATTTATTTGGGACTGAACATTTGATACATTGTTTTGACAAATATTGCTAATTCTGACATTCTATATAGTTCGTTGTATCTCTATATGTATGTTTCTCCATATTATATCTATGTAGTGATAGGACGATATTTTTTCCTTATGTCTAAAGACTTTTCTTGTGGAGTCAACTATCTGTCACTCTCTGGAAACCTGATAGAACTCAATGGTGCACCGTTAATATATTTCAACTATATGTACTGAATTCTGATGTGTGAAATGATGCCTAAGTACTTCCTCATGCATTCACACTTGTGTACTAAGCATAACTACAATCGTCCTACTAAAAGATTATATCAATTGCTTAACTTTTTTAGCTGTTTCTAAAGAGTATGTATATCCAGCAGTTCTGATGGGTTTGGATGATGTCAACTTTTGTCTCTATTCTTTCATTTATTGGCAGTTTAGAGCAAGAAAAAGTCATGTGATTTGATACCACTTCCTGTATAGATAGCTATTACATTTCAGATACAGAAATCGATTATTTAGTTCTCTGTTTTAATCTTATTGGCCATTTGGGATGCTTAACAGATGTAATATTTCTTTCTTTCTTTCTTTGTTACAGGTTCACTATGTCACAGTTTTCTGAAGTTCCTGCATAAAACCAGGATGGTGTAGCTTCAGTATATGAGTCCTAGAGAGGGCTTCCATAGCGATGAACTTGCAGTAGATTGTTACAAGGAGTTACATTCATTCATGCAAGTTATTTGGGAGCCCTTCCATGATGGATGAGATCATCAAACTGAATATCATGGACAGTAGCTCCACTTTGTTTGAAAAGGCAATCCCAGTCAGGGTTATGAAGATGCCAGGATCAGATGATCGCCTTATGGATCTCACTGTCAGAATTGTAATGGGGATCAGCAAGCTGCATAGATCTACCAAGGTATTGAAATTAGTACTCTCATCTATATTCATAGGCATTCATTCCACAAGTAGGAGTTGTTTCATTTTCTACTCGTAGTATAACTGTAGCAAGTTTAAGACCATTTTTTATATGTGATTCATGCATGGATTTGTTCATTTCTAACACAAAAAGAAAGAGTGGAAGTAATATTATTATGTAGCAAATGTCAACACGGTCTATGAGACTGGAAATGGGATAAAATAGGTTGAACTACAACCCCACGATAGCAAATTTTGATTATTAAATTTTCAAGATAGCAAGATGAAATACAATCTGCAAGATTGTAGCTGGTGTTCTATTATGTGACAAGCCTATTGGATGATCTATGCAGGAAATTATCTTACTAGGATGACTTTGTTTTTGTAAAGTTCCTGCATTAGTAGTGTCTATTTAGGGATGTTCAAAAATTTTATTACGTATATCATGATGTTCAAACATTTCAAATGTTATTTAGTGAAGAAATAAGCTTAAATAGCATTGTTCTAAACTAGTTTTCACCATATCTTTTGCAGGTTCTAAGAGTACAACTTACAAATGAGGCAGATCCATTTTTTCTATATTTCTTAGAAGTGAGTGAAGATGATTTTCAAACATTAAAGGTGGAACAATGCATACTTGTGGATTTCACTACCTTTCCTTACAAGTTCATCGAGCTACTGGAGCATTGCATTAATGACGCTGGCAGCCATGATACTTCCCGGTATTTCTCAATCATTACATGCCCCAGTTTGGTTGAAAAGCTTTCTCTTCTGCTTTACTCTGTAACATGCTTCTAAGAACTAATAATGTACAGAACTCAGTTAATGTCACTCTCTTTTACTGTATGGCTGCCAGCGTCATTAATGTCACTCTCTTTTACTGTGTATTTCTCCATTTGGATATGCACTGAAGGATAGACATTGTTCTACCACCAGTTTGTTTTCTTGTAAATATTGACCTTTTACATTGTGTTATTTATGATATTCAAGATTGAATTAATAACTGTTCATTCTACACTTTCTTTCTCCCTGGATCATTTTTTTTCTTGTTACTGAATTATACCTTGGATGTTCTCGTGGTAAGATGCATGTAAGATTATGTTGAGACAGACCAACGACTTATATGCTTATGGTTTCTATTACCTCCCGCACGTATGTAGCATAACATCAGGCATTGATTCTGTGGAAGTGTGCGTTGAAGAGAATGTGCCCTTGCAAACAAATATTGTCTTTGTGGAATATAAGACAATATTTGCAGTAAATGTATCTGCATGCACTATTTAACGTATGCTGAAGCTGATAAGAAACACGATTAAGAAATTCACAGGTTCAAGGCTATCCTACAAGTACGAACTGGTGACTCAACATTAAGCATTGTAGAGGCAAATCAGTTCAAGAACCTCAGTCACCTTTCTCTTTGCTTTAGGCAAGGAAATGACTCAACCATCAAAACTTATCTTGCTGGACGGCTAGCAGAATTTAAGGTGAATAATTTCTTCATAGATTTCCAAATAAGCATTAAATATATTCATATTGGCAAGTCTAATGTCTATACAGTGACTATCACGAGCCAATTGTATTAAGCCCCAATTTTCTTTTGCAGAATGCTAATGCAGACATGCATGAAAAACTTCGGAGAACACTTACATCTTTAGAAATGGCCCTTCGAGACAACGGCAACATGAGTAGGTACTTGCCATGTGGACGATACGATGCAGTTTTTTGTTCATGTGAAATGTTTGCCATCACTAGAAGCTCAGTTTGTAAAGAAAACTTCCACTGTATTGGAAGGACATTAAAAAAATGTAACTATTTGGAGATATGCCAACATGTAGGTAATTGCAATATGGAGAATAGTTCGCATTATTGGCAGCATTAGAATTCACTTCATAGGATGACTCTTTCCTTTGCATTGCGAGGACATGCAGGAAAATAAAGATATGCTAACCTGGGTAGGTAGCTGACATATATACCAGTTTAGGACATGCAAGAATGCAACTTTTCCAAGATAAAAATTTGCACAAATATTGACCATTAGTATATGTAATGTACCTTGCAATCTGAAACCCAATTCTTTCAGTAGACAACAAATCAATAGACCGGAATTAGAAATTGATCTTCACTGTCCCTCATTGCAGTGAACTTTCTGAGCTCAGAGAAAAGAACTCAAGAGAGGTGAGCCAGCTGAAAGCAGAATATGCTCTGGACTTGGCACATGAAAAAGAAAAGGTGTTGTATATTGTGGCTAAAAGTATTTGTGAATTCAGTTTGAGTAGCTTATGTTGGGATATGAATGACATTGGAATTTAAATGTTTTCAGGCTATTCAGGAATATGCTGATGCTAAAGAGAAATTCATAAAAGAGCGATCGGAGCTTGAGAGTCATCTAAGACAACAATCGGAAAATCACCAAGAACAAGTTTTAGAACTAGAAAAGCAGGTCTCATTTTTGCTTCTTCAGTCACACCAACTTAAACCATATTTTATTGAGTGTACACATTATAACCGATGTCAATGAGCTTACGTGCATCCCTTTTGTTTGTATAGATTACTATTATATCGTTGCTTTATCCTATGGATTGTAATTATTAGACAGGATTGCTTAAAATTGATAGAGTTGGCAATCTAAGACCATGAAAAAGCCTATCCATAATAGTAACCATGATACCAACTGCTTTCAGACAAATAGGTGTCAAAATTGTGAACCACACATGAATTCCTGTTTAATCTACTGGTATTCCTCTTGCATGTGAGATATTCTGTAAATCGTACATGTACACTATATTCTATGTAGGATCCTTCCATCTCTTTAGCATTACAGGTTTAGTTGCTCTCTTTAGTATGGGAAATTTGATATTTTGATACACATGGTTCTAAAAGATGAACATAGACAGCTTTCAAAATCAAGCAAAATGTGACGCAGGTTCCATTTAGAGGGTCATTCTGGTAGTTTCAAAGACTGAGGTGTATTCTGGTTAAATATCCAAAAGTTAGCAGGTGTTTTCATTTTAAAGTAAATTATAACTAGTATTGGAGTTCATAAGCTCAGTATGCAACGTTGATCTTAATAATTACTGCTCTAGTTTTACTTCATATTTTTTCGGCTGTTACTTGATCTTCTATTTCAATACATGAATAAATATTTTATAGTGATGAGTACCTAAATCAATGGGCATCGGACAAACTGCAGGTCAGAACATTGTTGGAAAGCAAGCATAGTCTAGAAGTGAAGACAGGTGAGGCTAGTACACGCATTACAAATTTGGAGAAGGAACTGGACGAAAAGAATCAGGTAATTATGAAAACAAGGATTTTATTTAAATGTGCATCACTGTTCAACTTCAAGAATTCTGATCATTATATTATCCGGTTAATAATGTCTAGGAATGTGAGAGGTTGCGTACAGAGAATCATAACTTGGATGCTGAGAGACAAGCAGCACTGAACACACTCAATCAACATCTTGTACGACTAGGGGCGCTAGATCAAGAGGTGAGGTGAAGGTCTTTCTTGTGTTTTTGTTTTCAACCATGACTTCATGTCTTTGAGTTCCGACCATTAATATATAAAGATCAGGTTCAAGACAAAACTGAGCTGATCACAAGTTTACAGAAGCAACTTGAGGTGCAAACGCTTCAGAGGTAGCACATAATGAACACTTCATTAACACATATTAGCTTGTTGAAAATTTTTATTTTTGTTGGTGTTTTTGATGAATATCCAAATTCCAAACATGCAGATCTTCGCTTGAACTTTCCGTCAAAGATGCTCAAGTTGCCGTCGAACGTGCAGAAGAAAAAAATAAGTTGAATGAAGCAGAACTCAGCAAATGCCGACAGTTGATTGAGAAATTACAGGTATGACAATGGTTACTTGATTTCTAAATCTTTACTATACAAAGTCGATAATTTTACCGGCCAGTCACTAATTAAACTCATATTGTAGGCCGAATTGCGCACATGTAAGGCTAAAATGAAGCTGAAAGGGCAGATGGCGTCTCAACAAGACAATCTCCTCCTAGAACGGCAGACAGCTGTAGATAGAACAACTCAAGAAAATAATACTTTGAAACAGGAAATGTCCGTGATTAAGAATGACAATGAGGTGCTCAGAGAAAAGGTTTGGAGTCTATTGATGACATCATAGCAATCTTAAAACGAAAAGCTAGCTTTCTTTGTCTGTGAAATAATAACATTGTATGGAGACTCATTGGTTTTCTCTGATTCAGGTCAAAGAGTTGCAGTGCAAGGTTGATGAGTCTCAAGAGCTCCAACAGTCCAGCCAGCAGATGATCCAGTGAGTGAAGTGAGCTTATAAGTAGCCCAAACAAACGTAGAATAGACATCAAATAAAATGAAGCGAAACTTATGTCCACCTTCTTGCAGGTGGCTGAATCAACAGTTAACGGATGCGCAGCTTGGTAAACTAGGCACCATTAAAGCACCTTCTCGCAGCTATAACACGTTGAGGCCCAATTTGTCATTTCTTTCCGGCTCTAGCGATTCTATGACCAGACCAACAATATCAAATCAATCCAGTTTATCCTTCTTGGCTAGCTCAAGTGATCCAGCAACGAGAGCAAAGGTACCAAATCAAGCCAACTTATCATTCCTTTCTAGTTCTACCGATTCACTGATCCGAACACCATCAACCAACCAGCCCAATTTATCATTACTTGCAACTTCTGGTGATCCTGTAACAAGAATGACAATGTCAACTCCACCAAATGTATCTTTCCTCCCTAACTCTAGTGATCCTATGACAAGAGCAGCACTGTCATATCAAACACCCAACTTATCTCTCCTTTCAAATTCTAATGATACCTTGACTAGAGCAACATCCAACCGCGTGGGTGGACCCTCCTTCTCAGCATCGGCTAGCTTGAATATGGGTCCAACCTCATATAATCCAACGTACAAAAGTGTGCAACAACTGGTAAGCTCTTCTCCTAGTTTTGATCGCCTGGCAATCCATGATTCTGTAAAGGCTAATGTTGGAACCAGTACGAGCATCGGAAGTAGCATGTCATCCACGTTACCATCAATCAACTCAGCAAGGCCATTATGCAATAATTTATCACCCTTGCGCGGAGCTTCAGCACTGGCAACAACCCTGAACATGAAACCGATAAGTCAGAGTTTTGCAACAAAATCGGATCAACTTCCAGTGGCATCTTGCTTAGCAAAAGATCCAGCACAGGTTCCAGGTGACAAGCAGCTAGATTCTGGTGGTATGGAATCAGGAGACTCGGGTCTGCTCAATGATGAGAGCTCCAGGTGGACTCTTCTGCCACGGCCGCCATTGTCTTTCGTGGAAGCAAGGTCTGAACTACACAAATGGACTGGGAAGTATCAAACTTCAGGCAGTAATGAGGTCAAAAGCGCCGGATCTGGATTGAACAACAACGAGAAGTGTGGTGCCAACAGCATTGTCGTGGATATCGAAGGTAAAGCTCTTCCAACGGCTGAAGACAAAACAATGACCGACTGAAGAAAGGCTGAATGAAAGTTGAGTTGAAGCTGATTATAACAATGGTTTCCAAAAGGGTGAAGCATTGGCTGGTTTTGCAGCTGCGGTCATTACAACACCGCAGGTTGGTGAGTTGCCCAAATGTCAAGTTCAATATCAATAGTTCTATCACCACTAAGAAGAATAATAACATTCTTTGGTATCTATCGTAAGCGATAACTCGAATTTTCCGTTGGCATCTGATTGTTAGCTCTTTTTTGTCAATAAAAACAGAAGACTTGAAATACGTCCATGTGCTTCAAGGAGCCATAGCTAGGGTCTCTTTGATCAGGAAGACAAACCCTACAATTCCCGAGTGGTGGCCTAATAAACCAATCAATCCCTGGCTATAGTGTACAATTATTTGCAACTGTGAGCTAGAGATACAGCCGGCATTTCAATGTAACATTTTCTCGATTTGGATTTCAAGCAAATTGGAGTATGTTAAACTTTTTCGTTATTAGAACAATGTTATACACGCATCAAATGGATGCTTGGATGAAGAGCAGCATAAATGTGTGGTTTTATCATTTAAGCTACAAATGTGGCGATGGGTTTTGAGAAAGAAGAAAGAAAGATATATTAACGTCTTCTAAACCCAATATTGTTTTATGAGACAATAATGTTTGTGGATTCACTCCATCTCTGATATATCCAAAATCCTTTTGCAAATCTCTGCTTCAGAAATGAACTGAAAGTATTTACCTATAACTTCTGCAAAACTAATTAGTCCTTTTTTTATACGACGCCTCAACTGTTTTGATGGTTATGAATGAAGAAGCTCTCTTGCGGGGTAACATCTGGATCATCATCTAGTGGACTCCTTGATCCGCCCATGAATTCTTTCATACCAAGTGCGAGATGTATTTCACGGCATTAGCTTTCACCTGTTACCTATGCCATGCTATAAACGCTTAAAACTTTAGTTTTTGGACAACTAGTTAGAATATCTTGGAAATTGCTTCTTAATCATCCAAGGCTAAAACCGGACCAATCGAGCTCCAGATGTTATACAAATTGCAATGCAAATTGATCTCACAATCTTTTCATTTGCATTCTTAATTCTTGAATTTAAGAACCATGTGAGCAAATTATGATCATTCTAAAAATTGCAGCAGCTCAACTATAGGGGCTATTAAGAGTGTACGGCTTTTGGTTTGAACACCTCAAATTTTCTCATTTTTGGCAATGACTATATCAAACATTTGAAGTAGGAGCAGTAAACTAATACACAACAAACCCATGGGAAAATTGAGCAAAAGTCAAGAAACTTCTAGAAACAATACCTTCGATATTTCTGTCAACTACCAACAGGATGATTGGATCAACTATTCATGTACATGTAGTGTTGTAGCCTCCTGGATCAACACACTAGACAAAGATGTTTGATTGCAACTTGTGGGTGATGGATGATCCATGTTCTTCAAGTCTTAATCTGTTTTTTCTTTTTCACTATCTTGGCATTCCATGAACCTTGAGGACACATTGCATCTAAAATGCCCATCTCTTGTCCTCATCTAAAATGCCCATCTCTAGTCTTACTCCACGGATTGTGCTAAATGGATCTCTATATTGGAATGCATGTGAACCGGCCCTAAGAAGGGACAAGTAGTTACCGTGCTGATGACATGGAAAAACGAAAACGTTAAGTTTGGCAGTTTCTTAATTTCTTGACTCTTCGTATTTGAAGGTGGAATTAGAAACACAAAAACGTTTCCGTGTATACTACGGTTAGGGTTATGGTTAGGGTTAGGATTAGGTTAGGGTTAGGATTAGGGTTAGGTTCAGGGTAATTAGGATTAGGAGCACATCCGTACGTTCTTTCAGACATTATGCCTTCTTGTCTAGTTCTATGGGGATCAAACTAGGATTAGGGTTAGGGTAATTAGGGCTAGGGTAAGGATCAAGGTAATAAGGATTAGGAGCAGTGCATCAGTCCGATCTTTCAGGTACAGCATTAGGCCGGTCTTTGTTTCAATCGGGATCAAACTAGGATTAGGGTTATTAGGATTAGGAGCACATCAGTACGTTCCTTCAGATATTATACGTTCTCTCTAGTGGTATGGGGATCAAACTAGGTTTAGGTTTATCAGGATTAGGAGCACATCAATACGTTCTTTCAGATATTATGCCTTCTCTCTAGTAGTATGGCGGTCAAACTAGGGTTAGGGTTAGGGTTAGGGTTAGGGTCATGATAATTAGGATTAGGAGCACATCAGTACGTTCTTTCAGATATTATGTTGGTCGATGTTTAATGGGGATCAAACTAGGGTTAGGGTTAGGGTTAGGGTTAGGGTTGGGTTAGGGTTGGGTTAGGGTTGGGTTAGGGTTAGGGTTAGGGCTAGGGCTGTGATAGCCCTGGGAAAGAATGCGGAATCAACGTAGTAACAGATCTGCGTCTGATCACCGGAGTACGTACAACCGCCCAAATCAGGTACAGACGTATCGAAGGGCTGATCTATTGTCTCACCATCATCATCATCATCATCATCAATCATTCATGCCGTTTGATGAAGATTAATCCTGCATTAATTTGCCGGCGCTCATCCTCCGATGATCCGATTTCATGCTGCAATACATATATATATGTTTGCCCGGCCGTCTGATGAAGGCCGATTGATCGACGATACGCGCTAACGATTCAAACTATATATAGATCATTTATATATATTCTGAGATGTAATTCTGACGATCTTTACCAGATCCGATCATCTCATTCGTGTTTTGGGCGGATCAATATGTTGTAGACTGCGGGTCGCAGCGTCGTAAGGATCAGCACGAGAACAGCTACTGTTGCAGAAGATCATCCGGCCGCTGATCATCATCAAGGTGCTGCACCATCGCTCGGCCACACAAGGTGCAGTACAGTACGAATTATCAACTTGAATCACGAAAGATCCGAATCTTTCCTGATCGAGCCGATCAATGATCAATTCATTCGCGCCGCTTCTGCTGCTGCAGGCGCCGATCCGGCTCGGATCTCAAGCGAAGAGAGCTGCTGGGGAGCGGAATCTTCGATTACGCGGATCGTGATCATCATCCATTCAAGCCGAAGGTGGTGCTTATAAATCCTTCCGCGCCCACGTCTGTGCCAATTATCCGAAATCTAATTTGCTAATTAGATCATCTGCAAGCTAATGCGATCATATTCTTCAAAAGCTAATTAGTTCGTATTTAATCTGCAAGCTAATTAGATCATCTGCAAGCCAATTAAATCATCATCTGCAGGCTAATTAGATCATAACTTGATCATCTGCAAGATAATAAGATCATATTCTGCAATCTAAGTAGACCATATTCTGCAAGCTAATTAGGATCATCGATCATCTGCAAGCTAATTAGATCCTATTCTGCAAGCTAACAAGATGATCTGCAAGCTAATTAGATCCTATTCTGCAAGCTAACAAGATGATCTGCAAGCTAATTAGATCATATTCTGCAATATCTAGTTAGACCATATTCTACAAGCTAATTAGATCCTCTGCAAGCTTAAGGCAATCCCGATCCAGCCGAGAATATTCCATGACTATTCTTCAGATAGTATAATGCATCATGAATTCTTTGTCGTACTAATTCAGCTGATTGACGCATGCATATTGAAATTAGCTGATACGATTTCACGGCGCTAACAATTGATGATGATGATGATGATGATGATGATGACGGCGGCGACGACCGCGGCCGTGATGATGATGGTGATGCTGCTGGATGATGATGATGAGGATGATGATGATGATGATGGTGATGATGATGACGGGGTGGTGATAATGGTGATGGTGCTGGATGATGAGGATGAGGGTGAGGATGATGATGACGATGGTGGTGGTGATGATGATGACGACAGCAATGGTGATGATGCTGGATGATTATAATGATGATGATGATGATGATTGATTGATGATTGATGAATATTGATGATGATGATCAATGATTGATGATTGATGATTGATGAATATGAGATGATTGGATGATTGATGATTGATGAAGATGACGGTGGTGATGATGGTGATTGATGATTGATGATGGATTGATGATGCTGAGAATGAGATGATGAGGATGCGATGATGATGATGATGATTGATGGATTGATGATTGATGATGGGTTGATGATTAGGATTGATGATGGATTGATGATAGATGATTGACGATGGATTGATGATGGATGATGGATTGATAATTGATGATGATCGATGATCGATAATGCTGATTGACGATTGATGATTGATGATCCTGATGCCGATGGTGTGATCGCGGATCATTCATCAGGTGGCAGATGATGATCATGAGCCGCCGGCGTCGGCTAAAGATTCTACTGCAAACGATATCGGCAGCGCGATCGTCGAAGAAGAATTGGCTCGGTCCCCAGATCGAGAACCTGCAGCAGCAGAACATGATGATGATGATGATGATGATGATGGTGGTGGTGATGATGATCCGAATGCACAACAGCCAGATCATGTCGGCCATGATCATCAGCCGATCATCATCCTCAACAATGGGCCGCGGAGGAGGAATATGAGCAGCATCAGCTGCAGCTCTGATGATCCCAACATCATCATCATCAGGTCGTGCTCCTCCGCCAAAGCCAAGGAGCTCCGAGGCAGCATCAACATCTTCGGCGGCTCTACATGCAGATCATCGGCACCACCACCATCATCATCATCATCATCATCATCATCATCCTCAACGGCGGCGGCTCATGCAGCGGATCATCAGCATCAGGCAATTGCTGCGGCTTCGGCTTCCAGCATTAATGGCGGCGATGGTGACGATGATCGCCGGATCAATGCAGCAGATGCCCCGCGCGATCATCTCCGTCACCATCGTCATCATCGAGCGGATCATGATGATCGGTCGATCATCGCGCAGGAGAATCAGTGGGCGGCGCCGGCGCCGGCGCGCAGAACTTGCGTCAAGGTTTCCCACGTAAGTCTGCAAACTCCCCATGATCTCTGCATGCATCAAAAATCACGTCGATCATGATGCATGCGCCTCATCCATCCCGATCATGCATGATAATATGCATAGCTCGCATGATCCTGTTTCGTCGATGATCTTACGATGATCCGATGAATCCGTAATATTCGCATTCCGTTTCGTTTGGCCGATGAATCATACGATCCGATGAATCCGAAATGTTCGCGTTCGTTTGGTCGATGATAATTATACGATCGAGTGAATATTACGTTGCGTCGGTGATTGTACGATCCAATGAATCCGTAATGTTCGCGTTCGTTTGGTCGATGATAATTATACGATCGAATGAATGTTGCGTTGGGTCGATGGTTCATACGATCCAATGAATCCGTAATATTCACATTCGTTAATTTGGTCGATGATAATTATACGATCCAATGAATCCATAATATTCGCATTCGTTTGTCCGAGGATTATACGATCCAATGAATCTGAAACATTCGCATTCGTTTGGTCAATGATTTTAGGATCCAGTGAGTCTGTAGTATTCGCATTCGTTTGTTTTGGTCGGATGATATATACTTCAATTCATGATGCATATATATATATAATATGCATCGATTGTAAAATTCACATTTGTTTCATCAATAGATTATAAGATCCAATGTATATGTATATGCACAAACTGTACTAATTATATTCGCATTCGTTTTGTCGACGATTATAAGATTCAATCGCATGATATATATGTATATATGCATCGATTGTAATTATATTTGCATTCGTTGAAAATATCAAACGCGAAAAAACAAATGGTTTTTCGTTTACATAGTTTAGAGTCCCTTCTCATTCTGGAATAGTACTTTTATGCTCGAATACGTATTCACGAATCATGTATTCTTGACTAAAACCTATTCGAAACTGATATATATTCACATTACTGTATCGTGTTTCATGGTTACTGATCTGCCACAGCCTGCTGGAGGACGGAGTCAGATCTCATTCGGCAATTCTGATCATCAATATAGTACAGCCCGGCTTGACTATGGGTCACAAAAGGCTCTACGCCATTTGCGTGTGAGTCGAGAAGCGCCACAAAACGTTGGACCCTTTGATGAGAATGGGCAAATTTCTGGCAATGACCATCATCATTCCGATAAGAGTAGTTGCCACAGTATGAGTGCTGCCAAGCGTCGGGAAATGGTAGGAAACAATATCTTCTCCTCGAGCTCCGACACCGATCCCGCCCCAGAAATCTATAATTCAAGGATCGCTTACAAACAACCACCAGGTGGTAGAAGCAGCCTAAAGCTAATCTAGCACTTCCAAACAGAATGAATTCATTATTCTGAAAGCGTACTCAAGGATAATTTGTCTCAGTGCTATTCATGACTATGAATTAGGACATTGTCAACATCATTCCTATTGTATATCATTATAAATAATACATTTGTATAAAAAAACAGATAATATTTCATGTTCTCTTTTAAGATTCTCAATAAATACTCAAAAAGTATCTAAATATTTCACATTTTATGAAAATCTTAAAACTTTATAATATCAATTTATATAAAAAAGAATTCATGTATTTATATAATTTATAAAAATATTATTAAAAACCACATCAAAACTTAAGTAATTTAAATGTTTCTTAAAAAAACTAGTTATATTACCAGATAATGACATTCCTAATATATTGAGAGATAACAATCTAAAGCTTAGCTTTATTACATCATTTTTTTTAAATGTTTATTATAAATAAAATAATTAATTACTTTCCAAGAATTTTATAATACTATTACAATTATGTTAAATTATATGATTGTGACAAAACATCCATGTGCTCAATCTTCACGATGTCTTTGTTTTTGTAAAAACAAATATCTTTATTTGAGAAATCGATATGTCACATTGACTTCTTCACGATGTTTTTGTTTTTTTAAAAACAAATAGCTTTATTCAAGAAATCGATATGTCACATTGACTTCTTGTATAAAACATAAAAGTTTTAGAAAGATCGATACTATCTTAAACCTTTTTAAGGAAATACTAACATGGTGAGAATTATACATGCGGTGGCCTTTACTATATTTACAATCAAGCAATCTAATCAATACACTATTTATAATAATATTTATAAATACTAAAAAATAAATCTTTATTTTTACAAATGATGTGTTCTATGAAAGATTCGTCGCATTGATCCCTTTAAATTAACTTCTTACATAAAGCCACGTATTCTGCAAACATTAGAAAAAATAACGTGATGCAAATCAAACCCATAACCTTTACTATTACCCCAAACAAAATCTAACCAATACACTATATTAATGATAATATTAAATTATTATATATTTAAATTTTACCTTTTACATGACATTATACAAAAACAAATAAAAGTTAAGAGTCAAACCCAAGACCTTTACTTTTATAATCAAATAATTTAACCAACATACTATCCATGATAATATTATATAAATTAATTTATAACTTCTTATATAAATGCCTTGTATTTCTATACAAACTAAAACTAACACACTACATTTATTATAATATAAACATTCTGGCTCATTTTGTATTTTCTAAGTCCATGCGTTGCATCGACTTGGCGAACATTTAGCCACTATTTGCAAGTCAAGTCGATGTGGCTATTAAAAATGTCCTTGAACAATTTTGTTAAATAATGACCTAAAATGTTAATAATGAGGATGTTACTTTTCCTACATGTTTTTCTAAAAAATGCACTTACTTTTACTTTTTTTATAGAGGATAATGTAGTGGTGACCTTCAATAAGCATATGGGTAGCTATAATTAACTCACACTTTGAGGCCATAAAAATAAATTTATATCATGATAGTGTATAGCCCTAATATTATGAAAACAAATAGATAATTGAACATACATATAATTAGTATATTAGATATGTAATTAAGCAACAAAAGCATTGATGTTTGTATTATAAGTAGTATATATGCGAGGATATGGGAACATTATATACAATAAACATGTGGGGAAGTAACAAAAAATGATTAACATAGCATGTAACTAAATTAATAACACCATTACTTACATATGGTAGCACTAAATGGCCATAACAACCTTTGATTAGTCCAATGGCATTGACACAATTACATCAGCCAAAAGAAGAGCTTCAGAATCTACAAACTTGCAAGTTTTTGCATTGACCATAAGAACACCAACTAAGAGTTTACATCAGCCACTAAGTTAAAGCAAAAGTTTGTTGTTTTGTTATTGGATTTTGAGAAGGCCTATGATAGAGTTGATGCAAAAGTTTGTTGTTTTGTTATTGGATTTTGAGAAGGCCTATGATAGAGTTGATTGGAGATTTCTTGAAGGCTAGCACTGATCCATTACCATTATGGATTCCTCATCCTTCTTTTCGATGCTTACAAAGATGAGAATCAATCAAGTATTTAGGGGTAAAAATTGGTCACTGTCTACAAAGGCACATGTAGCCCCTCTTTTGTTGATGCTACGGAAAAATCTGTCATTGGAGCTCAGCCAAACTTTCTTTGGCTGGTAGGGTCCTTGTGGTCAATCAGGTTCTTCTTTCATCAATGTGGCATGTTATGTCATGTTGGCTATTTTATAATTCATCTATGGGGCAGATCCGTAAATTGGTGCATAACTTCTTGTGGGCAAGTGATGTGCACTATGCTCAGGCAAAAGTTGCTTGGAAGGTACTAATTAAGGCAACCTTGCAAGGGGGTTTAGCAGTCATTGGCCTCTTGATTAGTGTAGTTTGTAGTCCATGCTTTATTACCTAGTTATGCTATTTGGAAGCAATTATTTATGTTGAGAACATTTTCTTATGCTCCTGAAGCAGGTCAACCGTGAACTAATAGTGTTCACTAGATTTTTCAGTAAGATATGAGAGTTAAAAGACCCAACAGTTGGGAGGATAAATTCTTCACTAGCTTAATGTTGGTCTAGGGTGAAACAAACTCTTACTACTCCGGGGGTGAAATCTAACAATATGGTTTCTGCGCAAAAATTGATTTTGGAATCCTCTCTTTGAATTGCGTTCAAGTCACATGCTTAGCTAGCTTGGCACAGTCACTTCATACTTGGTAGACATTTTTGGCTATGCCATTAGAACAAGGTCTATTACACTTGCTAAGCTCCGTGGTGGCTCTATAATGTTTGATCAAGTGTAGAAGACAATCCATAATTGTCGGATTGTACTGCTTCAAAACTTTACGCAAACTTGGATGGATCTATTTACGCCTATTGGATTGTCAGGTTGTACTGCTCCAAAAATTTACGCAAACTTGGATGGATCTATTTACGCCTATAGAAGTATAAACTTGGTTAATTCACATTGAGTGCTCCCTATTGTTGTCTGGTTAGGACTGCAGACATTTCAACTCAATGTTTTAGGTGCCTCAAGAGACAATTACGCATTGCTTGTGGAATTGTAGCTTTGCTCGAAAGATATGGAGTCATGTTTTATAGATTTTTGCTAGTGTTAGACATTCTTTTATAGTTTCATGGGGAAAAAGAGTTTACATCAGCCATAAGAAGAAAGTTTCTATAGTTCAAGAGCACTTGCAAGGCCTACATTGCCCATAAGAACATAGGCCAGTTTAGAGGCACTTACAGGGATTTACATCAGCCATACAAATAGCCTATGTACTGCAGGAGTACATGCAAGGTCTACATCGGGCACTTATAGGGATTTTACATTGGCCATAAGAAGAACCTTTGCAATTCAAGAGCAGTTGCAAGGCCATAAGAACAACCTCTACTGTTCTTGGGCATATTACAAGGGTTTACATTGGCGATAATCTGAAGAACCTCTACAATCCAGGGACAATACTTACTTGTGCAAGGTCTACATAGATCGTAACAACAACCGCGACTAAATTCTCAGGCACTTACACGAGAATTTACATCAGCCATAAGAAAGCATGAAACTCCGTGGTCCAAGAACACTTGCAAGTTTTGCACTGGCTGTGTGGATCTCTACCAGTTTTGGGGCACTTACAAGGGTCTAGGAGGTCTGCATTGACCATGATAACCTCAACCAGTTTTGCTCCAGTTTTTTCTCTCAAGGTCGTGTAACACAAAACCACTTGTAGCAGGATCCTCCTCCTCTCTTCTCCAGTTTTTCTCTTAGGGTCTTGGAACAAACACTCTTCTCTCCGGTTTTTCTCTCAAGCTCTTGTAACAAACACTCTTCTCCAGTTTTTTTCCCAGGGTCTTTGTAACAAACACTCTTCCCCAGTTTTTTTTTTTCTCAAGGTCTTTGTAACAAACACTCTTCTCCTGTTTTTTTTTTTCTCAGGGTCTTTGTAACAAACACTCTTCTCTCCAGTTTTTCTCTCCACTTTCTTGTGAGCCTCCCAAATGTGGACATGAGAAATCCATCCTTTTTCTTTTCATTATCCTAAACTGTAGATAGAGAAAAAAAAACAGATAATTCCATAGCTCAAGGTTTTGAGGAAGAAGAAGAAGAAGAAGAGAAAGAGGAAGAGGAAGAAGAGGAAGAAGAAGAAGCCATGAACAGAGCAATCAGAGTGACCTCCAGCCCATCTCTGCTGCCCTAACCCTAACCCTAATATTGGGTCTTCTGCATCATCATCATCATCATCAGCAGCAGCAGCACCACCATGAGCCTTGTGGTTGGAGCTAGAGCCTCATTGGCATCCACTCTGAATGGCCATGGAAACTCTGCCCACCCTCCTACCCCTCCTCCTGCCAATCGACTCACCTGCAGACTTGTAGCTTCACCAGATGGCAAAAGAAATACCATTGCTTCCTGTGTATGTGATCAATCTACAACAACTGCTGCTTCTGCTACGGCTACCACCACTACTACTTCTTCTTCTGCATCATCATCATCATCATTTTCAAGCATATGCAAAGAAGCTGTTTCTCATGCTCGGAGACGACGACATCAGAGAATGGTGCCCTTCAGCGTTACACATCCTTTCTCTGGTATCCAAGAGGAGGAAGAAGAAGGAGAAGAAGGAGAGGACGAGGAGGAAAAGGTTATGGAGGAAGGCCTTATCATAGAACCAGGCATTGATCTCAGTTCGATCCGAGAGTGGGAGCTCGATTTCTGCTCCCGCCCCATTCTAGATGAACGTGGAAAGAGGCTATGGGAGCTTCTCATCTGCGACTGTGGGAAAAGCTTCCAGTTTGCTAAGTTCTATCCCAACAATGTCATCAATAGTATCACGCTCAAAGAGGCTTTGATGCTTGTCATTCAAAGCGGACTGCCAAAACCTCAAAAAATTCGCTTCTTCAGGTATGTGTCCTTGTGTTTATTCTAAACTAAAATCCATTGTCTCAGAGAGATTCATCAAATGAATGGTTTGGGTTAATCAAAAGGATCATCCATTGGGGTATAGGAAAATGATAATCTCATGTGGTATCTAAAAGTATCCTCAATTGGTATAGGAAAACAAGGTTGGATTTTGTGTGCTCGTGAGAAATGACAAATTTCAAGATATAAATATTTCGAATTTGATCTGGAGGTGTCGACGAAGGTGCCGATTTGAGGATTGCTTGATTCGAAAGTATTGATAAAGAAACTGGCTAGATGACAATTCGATATGGAAATGTTGAGAAAACATTGGGCTTGAGGATTGTTTTATTTTGAAGGTGTTGATGAAGAGACCAGCTCGAAGGTTGAATATATGAGGGCAATATCAATCTTTACAAGTTCGGCACGTTAACTGGCATCAGTTATTCAGTTCCAGCATGCCTAATCAGATTAAGTTTAATATCCAAGACCTGAAGGTCTTGTGATCAAGCCCTATGTTATACAGAATCATCTAACAAAGAAGTCCTACCAGGAGGGTTTGAACCTTATTATATCTGAGACCAGAAAAAACTATGGGTTTAGCTCTTGGATACACCTTCATATTGATATTGAGTACCAGAGGTTATAGTAACTGAGTTAGCAAAGCCATATGATCGATCTCTATACTTTAGCTCGGAAACATGTAGTGTATATGGTGAGATTCGAACTTGGTCGGCAAATAACTCAACTTATTAATCAGGTTGAGAGAAAATAGGGCCATGATTGACGTGTGGCTATACTCGATTTTTTGGAGTCTGTGACATATAGTTCAGGAAGAAGGGATGTACAGTGTTATAAAGATGCATGAGACCAGATTTAAATTCAAGACCTTGTGTGACAAGCTAATAGCTTATAAATCGGGTAAGTTTTTTACTATATGAGAGAGATTGATTGATTGATTCTTGCGTTCAGGTCACAGATGCAGAATATCGTATCCAAAGCTTGTACTGAACTTGATATTCAGGCTGTTCCTAGTCGCAGGGTAAGTTCTGCCTTGTATGTAGCCATGGAAAACAATCTGTACATAGATTTGATTTGTAATCCAATATGAATCTATTCATGATTAAAATCATCAATGATACTGCAGTGTATATCGATAATGCGGTGGATGGATGAGAGGTATGACTCAGTTTACAGCCAACATCCTGGCTTTCAGGAAAATGCTGCTCCACTACTACAGTTGGAGCAAGCATTTCCTCTTGAACTTCCAGATAACCTGCGTGGCGAACAATGGGCATTTGTCCAGCTTCCCCTATCAGGTTCCTACAATTCTTGAACATTTCATTTAGATAGATGGACGACTTCTTAAATGATATACTATATACTACATTTTCCTGAAGTCCAGCGCGTTCATATAGATATGTATTCATGCTTGCAATTTCTGCTGTTTACATTTTGTGTATTATTCGCCCTCCCTTTGGTGCTAAGATGTGTTTTCCCATCATCTTGTAGTGTGTCATCAATTGTGCCTTTTGGTTCATGGCTTATAGAGATGCTAAAGCATTTGATATGTTTTTTCATTGACATGGAATAGTACTGCTGCATATACACAATCACACAAGGTTTACAATTGGATGTTGTTAAATTATGTGCGTGAATTAATATAACAATTTCAAAGGAAGTTTTGAACCTTCATCTAATTCCGTCTTGGATGCACGTAAGTCTTGTTCTGGCATATCATTTTGATCCATCCAATTTGATTTGTGCCATTGTCAAACCAACTGCCTAAAGAAACATTGAGATTTGATGTCAATATTCAAAGCTGCAGCTCATTTGGAGTGCATGCAACTAGGAGGCAAATTTATACATTGGAAGAAGCAACAGTGCCAGCTTCGTTAATAGAGATAAAAATGCATTATAATGAGATTTTTGGCATTGTAAATTGAGGAGATGGAATGATCTGAAAGTGAAAACCTATGAGAGAAACACACAGTGATGAATGAAATGCTCAAATTAACTGCAGAGGTCCTCCATCAGGTTTCTCTACTCCGAACAAGAAAAGTAGCTTGAAAGTAGGCTGAAAAGCGAAAACACTTATAACTCAATGTTGAACTGAGAGGATAACAGCTAGTTTCCTATTCTTAGACTAGTAGCTGGATTTGAAAGTGCTCAGTCAAGGCGCCATGGCCATCACATTTTCCACCTTTATAATTTTCATATTACGTTTTTACCACTATAAGTATAATACAATCTAGGTATGTCTATGCTCCATCCAATTGGAAAAATATTTCACAAATGCACCTTCCTTCATGTAATCCCCCAACAAATACCAGTGTGAAAAAAAGTAACCTAAAGGAGGGGAAAGACAAGTGAAGAAAAATTAAGAATGGCCATGCCAGAGGCAGCCGAGGCTGAGTCGAGAAGAGAGGAGAGACAGATGATCATCAGGATCTGTTTCGTTGCTAACACCATTTCATAGGGTTGGTTTGTGTCAGGTGTGATTGAGGAGGTTTCGGCTGTTGAAAATGGTGATAGTTTTGGGAGTTATTTTCCTCTAGAGGTCTTGGGACTCGATCTTCCATCGAATGCAATCATACCAGGGGTTGCGGTAGCTTCATCGAGGGCAACACCACTTGCAGGTGAAAATCCATTGAGGTCATATTTCATAATAAAATCTACATATCAAACTCTCTTTAGAATATACCACAGAAGTCCGTGGGTATCAGCAATGACTTGGCTTGACCCCAAACTGAACAGTTAAAATGGGGTTTCAAGCAGCTTTAGTAGCTTAACAGCTCAGTTTGGCTCATTCAAGGCCATTGGTTTGCTTTGGCTTGAGCTTATAACTGTGTTCTTAACTAGTTCCAAACCGGTTCAATGTAAAGACATAAAACTGTGTTTACATATATATTTAACGGTTGCAGCTTAGGTTGTAACTTAACTGGTTGGGGGTTAACCGCTTTGAATTAGACCAGTTTGGGCTAAAATAGGTCAAATTTAGCACAGACTAGTACTCAAACCAGACTAAGATTTAGGGCTTATAACCGCTTACTGTTTAAAACCAAAACCACTTTAGAGAATGGTGGTTTGGCTCAGGTTTTCTTCAATCCGTGTGCAGACAACACCACAAAACAACATATATGAATTCAAAAGAGCACAAAAAAACACTGATAAATTTGGTCCTGTTCTTTTGTTTGTTTGTTTTTCTTTTTCGTTCTCTTTCCGGGGGGCATGTGTTTAGCTTGGACAAATGCTCTGGAGCTGGCATCGATACAAATTGATAGGCAAAAGAAATGTCTGGTGCTATCGACGGGCGTTTCTGATCGATGGCTGTATGCGTATTATCGCAAGAGCCGGCAAGCTGATCAAGAAGCTGCAGCATGGGAAGCGTCGAAGAAAGCTTGTGGAGGCCTCCACTTCCTGGCAGTGCAGAAATCGCTAGATTCGGACATATGCGCAGGGTTTTGGCTTCTATATGATGGCCCACCTTCTCGTGTCTAGAAGCTTCGAATCAGAGGTTTGCTGCTGACATTGTATATCTAGGATTTTTACCACACAATTTGTCTTCACTCCCTTCCTGTGCTAAAATGTTTAGTGAAGCTGGAGAGCCTGAGCCTTTGCAAACTACTTACGTGCACTAGATTTCTTTTTTATGATAGTTGGCATAACACTTCATTCAGGAGTGAACGATGAGACGTATCTTTGTATCAATCCTGAAACCTCATTGATTCATCAATTTGAGAATATGCTTGCGTTTCTGGTAAAATCATTATATATATTCCTGTTGAAATGACTTCCTATTCTTGACCTCCTAACATCAGTGAAAATTACATCAAAAGATTGTGTCATCTTCTGAAAATAATTATAATGATTGGTCATGCTGGAACTATTCATCTGAGTATAAAAATCATATCCATTAGGGGCTACTCAGTCTCTTGCGGTGAGTAAAATTGGAGACGGTAGATTTTTAATGACTAGTTTTCTAGAAGATTGACTCATGTTGTTTGACAAAAATGAAGCGTCGGAATTATCAAGCTATGCCGTAAGCTACATACACACCACAGTTTGTATATTGGTTGATGAAACTCTCATCGCCATAGGAGTATATGTAATGATCGAATTTAAAATCGTCAGTATCAAATACATTGGTCGATAGGCATTTGAAATTGTCAATATGCATTCGGCTTAAAGTAGCTTACAAATCGAGCTACCATTCCATCATGATAGGGTTTTACAGTCAAGTCACATATCCACTATCACGCATGAGAACTAGCCAACTATAAACTTGCCTCAATTCAAAATACGTTTCCAAATTTCTCTGCCAGAAGAAAATACATTTATTATGTATACCAATATGATGCACACAAGTCTGATAAATAATGCACTTCATTTAGTTTCTATATTGTGGAGAAGCGATACTACATATACACACATTGTGAATGAATTTCACACAAATGGTTAAGAATGTATCATCAATTCTTCCAGTATTTTTATCTGTTTCAAAAATGGGGTAATGGAGGAAATGGTCTCCCCTTTGTATACTCTTAAAAATCTGTGCCTCCTGCTAACTCGCAACATAATAACCCATGCTATGCACAAGATTGGCATAAAATTCATTGGTAAGGAGCAAATACGACGACAGAATTGTGACCACCAAATCCAAAAGAATTGGAAATACCTGCAAAGGGTTTAGTATTCAGTTGAATAGCTCCATGAAGACAATGAACATACATATACATGCACACACACATACTGTGCCACAGGTGCTACACTGTAAACCATCAAATCTTTTACTGTTTCAATGCAATCAAATATTTGATTTTAACAAGCATTTGGATCTTGTGACTGGTATAGTAAGGTAATTTGGTGATTTTCTAAATTAAATACTGAAAGATAAATCACAAGACTGAAAAAATAAAGAGTTGGGAACATTTGCTTACCAACATTGACCTCATGCTGCTTTTTCACATTTGGGACAGTATCGAACGTGACAGCAGGCTCAGGGTTCTAGCATATACCAAAGAAAAATGGTTAGCATGCTTAGAAGATTGTAGAAAAACAACACTGGTCAAGTTTTAAGGCTTTACAAATTGATTTATTGTCGGATGTAGCCAGCCAGTGGTAATGGCTTTGATGGTTGCAATGGCTTCTATCCCACCTGCTGCTCCCAAGCAATGCCCAATCATAGACTGCCCAATCACCATACCACACATGCATGTATTATGAATACATATTCCATAAAACCCATTATGTGAAGAGTTTGCGGACATTGCTCAGAAGAAGAGAAAGCGAACCTTTGTGCCATTGATTTTGATATCAGCTGTCTCTTTAAAAACCTTCTTTAGTGCATTAACCTCAGCCAGATCTCCGGCAAGTGTCGAAGTGGCATGGCAATTAATATAGTTCACCTGGTCATAACCACCCTCAGAAAAATATATTCTTTTACAGAAAAACTTCCATAAGTAGATTCAACAATGGGTTTATTTTTTATCACCTCTTCGGGGGAGACCCCAGAATCCTGGAGGCTTAGCTCAATGCATGATGATACACCCAAGCCATCAGCTCTAGGATCCGTCATGTGGTGAGCATCGCAAGTAACTCCACCTCCGAGGTATTCAGCAAGAATAGGGGCATCTCTCTTGATTGCATGTTCCAAGCTCTCCATGACCTGCATCATGGGCACAAAATGAGGGGAGCGAGAGGCAGATGTTAAATTTGGATGGAGAACAAGAAAAAAAGAGCTCAAGTGATGGCATGCAAAAGAGCATTGAGCTTCACCAGTACTCCAGCTCCTTCCCCCATCACAAACCCTTCACGGTCTTTGTCCCAAGGTCGGGAAGCTGTGTGAGGGCTATCATTCCTTGAGGACAAAGCTCTGCAAGCAATGAAACCACCCAAACCGACAGGGATGATGGCAGCCTCGGTGCCCCCTGCTATCATTATATCAGCATCCCCTCTTCGTATGTGATTCGCAGCAGAGTAGAAGCAGTAGTTTGCAGTCGCACAAGCCGTAGAGATGGAGTAGTTGGGACCCATAAGCCCTAGGTCAATGGCCAAGAGTGCAGATGCCATGTTCGTGATCGCATATGGGATGAAGAATGGCGTGATCCTCTTGTACCCTTTCTCCAGCAGTGATTCCACCCCATTAGAGAAGACAGACAAACCACCCATCCCTGACCCTACTAGCACACCAACACGTTGCTTGTCCACCTGAATTAACATATGCATCTCATTAATAAAACTCCTTAGTTTTTCCTACAATCAAAAACAATTAGACGAGAATCCCTTCTTTTGTTGCGCTTTTCCTCAATTAAAAAAATATTAATGATTGGTTAGTGACTATCCCAATATACATAAGAATCCCTTAGAAATTCTGCCTATGGTAAAAAAGAAGTCATGACATATCCTATGGAGTGGAATAGCTTAAATACCATATGCTTAAAAAGGAAGTTCTAATTATTTGCAATAGATTTTTGTACCCAAAAGAAGAAGTTAACCTGATGTGCAGCTAAAGCAGCATTTTTTTTTCTTTTTTGAAAATACCTTATCAAGCTTCTCTCCTCCAAGATCAGCATGCTCAAGAGCCCTCTTCCCACTGACCAAGCCATATCGCAAGCAATCATCAAGCCTCCGATCATTCTTCCCATCAATGTACCCCTCTGAGGAAAAGTTCCTGATCTGCCCAGCAAACGTGGTGGAATAGTTGGAGGCATCGAACCTGTCGATATAGCTCACGCCACTCTTACCTTCAAGTAGGGAATCATAGAAGGTATCCACATCATTTCCAAAGCAAGATACAATCCCCATGCCCGTGATAACAACCCGCTTTTTGGGATCAGTTTCTCTCCTCGGGGCAGACACAGCTGAAGAAGCTGCAACAATCATGCACCTCCTCTTGATTCTTGGACCTGAAACACACGTCAAATTAATCCTCAGCTTTGGAATCAAGTAAAAGGTGATGATCAGGACATGTTGACGAAAAACACAGCTGAAGACGCTATTCAACTATCATGCACCTTCATCTAAAAACAAGTCTAAAAAGCATAATTATCAAGACCTTGCACCTCCTCTTGATTTTGAACTCTAAAAAACAAGTCAAAACAGCATAAACGGGATTTTGAACTCTAGAAACAAGTCAAAACAGCATAAAACGGGAAATATTTTCCCTTAGCTCTGAAAACATGTAGAAAATGCATCCTCTCCCTGCCCACAATACATGACACACATAGCTTGTGCATGCATGTCTGCTACAAAACAGTTCCCATACGAAACTTTCTACATGCATTTGCCTCTCACACATACATAATACATATAGTTTGTGCATGCATCTCTGCTTTACAACAGTTCCTGCACAAAAATTTCTACATGCATCCGCAACTCATGCACACATCACAATAGTGAATGCATCTCAAAAGATGCTCACATGAACCTATACATGCATCCTTTCCTTGCATACATGACACATACATTTTGTGCATCAATGCAGAATAATGTCAAGTGTAAATACTAAATATGTGAATCTACATGTTCAATATATGCATGAATCTAAGTATATAAGAATGTCAGTATGTAGGTAGGTACAAATAAATTATACACAGTGCATACACAGACACAAACAACATACACATACAAAATGCATGTCAGCATGTTCACATAGATATCTGCATCAATTGAACTAAATCTTTGAGCTGATCCCACAAAATCAAGTTCAGTGCGTAGAGCTGATCCTTTCAAATCAAAGTAAGTGTGTAGAGCTGATCCTATAAAATCAAATTAATATTGCAAGTGGCTATCCACATTGAGAAATCTTCCGGAACAAAGAAGAATAAACAGGGAAAAAAAAATGTACAGTGGATTAAGGTTCAACTTCCCTCCCCCTCATGCCAATTTCTCATGAAAGCTACCGATTTGCTAGAACGGAAGACCTTCCGACAAGCACGACAAGAAAGTCCTCCAGATTCGCGCAGAGGGAAAGGAAACGAAAGGAATGGAAAGGAAACCCAAGGCGGGCAGACACGAGATGAGATTGCGGAGAGACGAACCGAGATCAAAGCGTGAGAGAAAAAAAGGGAGGGAGGGGGGGGTAGGAGAAGCATACCAGGCATCTTGATGGCGGAGGAAGCGGGCGGATGTGGGTAGCTGCATCCTTTGAGGCCGTCGAAGGGGGTGAAGGAATGGTGTAGAGCCTGAGAGATGGACATGGTGCCGAGGACGGAGGATCAGGGAATCGGGGAGAGGGGAATCAGGCAAACACAGGGAGAGGGAGAAAGCAATCTGTGGGAAGCAGAGGGGAGGTTTAGCTCATATAAAACTGCAGACAGGGGAGCTCCTTTCCTTGCTCTTCTCTTTTTCCTCCGGCTTTTCTGTCGGCCTTGCTTTCATGCATTCGCCATGTTCAGAGCTCCATGCACTCTGCCCTCGTCTGCTGCTGCTTCTTCTTCTTCTTCTTCTTCTTCTTCTGTCTTCTTCGTCTTCTTCTTCTGTCTTCTTCGTCTTCGCCTTCATCGTCTTCTCCATGGAACCGTATACGTATCCGTATTCCGTATCTGTATTCGTATTCCGTTGTGCCTAATCTTTGTACTAGTATTCCTATAAGTATTCTTCCTCTCCATGGATCCGCACATGTATTCGTATTCCTCATTCTGCATTCGTATTCGCATTGTGTTTGTGCTTGTGCTTGTGCTTGATCTTTGTAGTGCGATTCGTATTCGTATTCTTCCTCTCCATCGAACCGTATAAATATTCGTATACTCATCCTTATTTGTATATCAATGTGCTCGTATTTGTGCTTGATCTCTGCAGTGGTATTTGCATTTGTATTCTTGCACCATTGTGCTTTTGTATTGTGTGTGCGTATACTATCCCCGGTGTAGCTTGTACTGTAATCGGCAACCGTATTCCGTTCCCGCGCCTCGGTGTATCGTACATTCAGCATTTGCGCAAATGCGGCATGGTAGTGCGTATGCATATGTTGCCTGGATGGGGCATGGTGTGCATAAGCATTTGTATTTCATTGTGCTTGTATTTGTGTTTGATCTTTGTATCTATATCTATATCTATATCCGTATCTATATCTGTATCTGTATCCGTATCTGTGTCTGTGTCTGTATCTGTATCTATATCTGCATCCAACATGGACATCACGAATCTACCGATTGGGATGAGCCATTCCATTCCAGAATCGAATCGACTGCAACTGAGTCAAATGACATACCTCAGGTAGGTGGATCCATATCATGTCAAAGGATGGATTGAGATGGGGTTGGTGCCATTAAGACGAACATACATACATACATACATACATTCATACATTACATGGATCAGTAAAGCCTAAAAGCCTCCGATGAGTCGGATCTTTCTACCAACCATGCAAAAAAACTCCGTTGTAAGAAACATGTCTCGCAAAAGTTTTTTAACTCGGCGGCTTTTCTGAAGTTTCGCATTGACTGGCTTTTCTCTCTGCTCTGCTCTGTGTTTTCCAAGACTTTGTAGCAATGAAAAGTTCTAGCAAGACTTCGAGCCCTCGAAATCTATGAAGGGCGGGTCGATTCCAGGTGCAAAGCATCAGCAGTTCGAGATCCTTTGTGTGATGCAGCCCCAGCTCCAGATCTATGCACATGGGTGGGCCGAAACCCGTCGAGGTTTTGAGCCAAGAGAAGGATGGGTGGTTTCAAAAATGGGAGTATATATACAAGAGAGAAATTATTCCCTCGTTATCTGATCAGTCAGTGAACAAATTTTGAGAACTAACCACTAACAATAGAATGCCAAGGATATAGGTAATTAGCTTCGAGGTTAGACTACCAAATTGAATTCGATAATCCGTCAAAAACAATTTGGGCACCAACATGTGAGACTCGCTCCAAGGTCAAGATCTTGTCAAGAGCCCGTCTTGTTGTCAATAATGCACTCCCAAGCAGAATGAATATAACAAATTTCACGATGTTCTGATTCCGAGCGATAGACTAGGTTCTTGACCTGAGTTGTTGCACCTTGGCTACCAATGTACACGAGTGGCCGAGCTCGAATCTACCTATCAAAAACATGTGAGCTAACTTACTCAACTGAACCAAATTTGAAGAAGCCGAAGTTGGAATGCACTGTAGATGCCTCGACCACTGAGATATGCAAATCTTGAGAAGTAACCAGAAGCAGGCTTCTGATTATCAAAGCATCTAGCCGAGTAAGCCAACTTTTTTGTAGTCTTCATCATTATTTGATGCATAATGCCAAGCACGTATTGCGAGATATGTCTCCAATGTTTTAGACTAGGATTATGCATGATTCCTTTCACCATACCTTCTATACATTGAAGATCTAGCCGTAGATTGATAGACGAAGATTCGTCTGGGGCATTTCGATTCAGCTTGCTGATACTTATCCAATGTAATTGCCCTCTGACAGGTACAACTATATCAGTTCACGCTGCTGAGTGAGTTTCATCCCGAGAATATCTTGTTCCAGGCAAAATCACATTGGAAATCAAACCGCCATCTTATGGCCTTTTTGGCTAACCAAGCAACATATCTTGACTCAAGATGACGAGGTCAATGTTAAAGCCATCAGATGTGTCCTTACAACATAGTAACCAATCCTCTTCTAACTAAGTAATTCCGCACATACTTCTTCAGATGTCATGGAGCTTCTATCACAATGCACGCATTCTAGTGCATAAAAGAGTCTTGCATGTGAGACAGACCCTTCTAGTTGCCCACATCTATTTTCCTTCATTTAGATTACAAGTGAAGCTTGATTCTTAACATCTATGTTTAACATCCATTTCGAAAAGGAAGAACAATCTATACAACTCCGAAGAATAAAAGAGGAGAATAACCAACCCATCATTGGAACATATCACCAAGCATCATAATAAGAATGACAAAAAAAAAACACTGTAAAGACAAGGCAATTTTTCATGTTACCTTCACCAAGTGCTTGAGATTATATATAGATAACTAGCTCACATGTTTGTCGGCCCACCATATCCACCAGATTCTAAGTTGATCATCAGAATCGATTCCGCGAAATAATACCATGCCTTTTTACCGCTACAACTGTATTGTGCTGAGCTGTGCACAGCCTTAGCATTTAATACATATATATGTTGCTGTACTGCTGCTTCATTCATTATCTACAGCCTCTTCATGCAAAACATTGCCAAGGGTTTGTCAACACGGCATTCAGACCGCCCTATCTGTACAAATTACCTGTCCGCTGAGCCGTTGAGCCCCACATTTATTTGCCTACACTTGAAAGTTTATGAATGTTGCTCATTTGGATTCGTTTTTGCTGCTGTACGCGTCAATATCGCCCTAGTTGAAGCGATCACTGCAGGATTTGTAGCCCTCCCAGCCTAAACATGACCCATTCCGATCGATTGTTGAATTTGCATTTACGGTTATTTACATTGTCTCGTTTAGATCATAACTGAAGTAGATTGCTTCCTCACATCAGGTCTTCTTTTAGGAATTTCCACGGTCCTGTTGCTGAGCTTAGCCTAAAAACACATAAGGAAACAGCCTCGTTTGTCATTTACTTTTTTATGACTTGACTACTAACGTTCTTCTTGAAATAAAGAAAGGCCACTTACCTCCACCAACCAGCTGCAGCTCGTAAACCCATTAACAATGACAAGCCTAGCCATACACCAGGAAGGCCCAAATATGATGGTGAAATAAGTAAACATATGGATGACACCAAGCCTATCAACATCTGAAAAAACAAAAAATAAGAACCTCATAAATCAAGATGTAATTCCATTTAGCAAATAAACCAATTCAGCATGCACCCAAGACAGGACTTACCATGGAACAAGCTGCATATTGAAAATCTGACACTCCATAGTGTATCCCATCAAAAACAAATGCTAGCACATTTAGAGGCTGCGTGCCAGCAACAAACTAGAAAAAACAAACTCGGCTGCTTTAATAATAAAGCACTATGCAGCAGCAATTACATGGATATACTTAAGACAATTAACATTACAGCTCTAGCAGGAATTGTGACGCCATCTAGAAGTCTGTTAGGATCGCCTCAAGCAGTAATAAAACATAAAGTTCAGATTCAGAAACAAAGAACAGCAGCATCTTCTTCTTGGATATGCGTACATATGTTTATTTTTTCACAAAAACAGCATCGTAGAGGCAGAATTGAGTTTTTAAAAAGGAGGCTCAATGTTCTCTAAAATCCAGTGGTCCGAATCAGACACTAATACAATGATAAGCAGGAGATACTTGATCCATCAACTACGTGCAGGGGAACATTGGAAAGAGTTACGACTCTGTTTCAATAGAGAAATAATATACATGCCCAAAAAGCAGGTCCATTTTGAAAAATTTGGATATTGACAAAAATTGTCATAAAACAAGTGATCTCACCTAATTTGTCTTATGCATCCCAACTTGGGATCTCCAAAACTATAACCAATTTCAATCTTGTAAATGTAAAGGTGGTATTTTCTGTTCTCTGACAAGTTTGATTTTTAGAGTTTTCATCAATCATTAGAACTATAACCAAAAACGTGTTGAGATTTACCAGATGTGATGATACATTCTAATGTGAAGAATTTTCTTTGGGGCATATCGGAACAATCCCTAAATCGGAAAACATTCCTATTGTTTTAAATTTTATTTTCTAGTTAGCAATTTGTAATATTCTCATGTGCGACATGCCCATTTTGAAAAAGAAGACTCATTCAATACAGAAATTGCTAGAAAGGTGCATACCAGAACACCCTTCATAAACACTGCCTTCACTGCTGGATCTTCTGTAAAACATTGAGTGATTCGGCCCAAGATCACACTTAGGAATAGGGAAAGAAACAGGCCAAAACCAAGTCCCATCTGTGTACAATTCAAAATATTTAAACAAATCAAAATTGTATGCCAAGTTATGCAGCCATTAGATTATATGAAGTGATGGATCACCTTCAAAACTCCAAAAGACAAGTCCTTAACTCGCTTAAGATCTCCATTTGCGTGTGCAGTGGCCACAAGTGTCTATAAAATTCGTCAACACTAATGAAGATATAAGCTTAGGTTTCACTCAATTAACCAAGGTTTTAGAAAACTACCTGCCCTGCTAAGGCTAGTGCATCTGATAATAAAGATGTTGCAAGCCAAATTTGCATGAGAATCTGATGGCCTGCCATGGGAATCGCTCCTTGCCTAGCAGCCATGGATGTGGCCAGGGTCATGGTAAAAAGTACAGACATTGTACGTCCAAGAAGGAAACCCCCTTTACATATAATGACAATATCGCAAGTGATCGAACATTGAACTCTTCAAACATGAATCAGTCAGTATTCATGATTGGATTACCAAATAAAGCTTACCACTCTTCAGAAAACGGTTCAAGCGTATTGAAGAAAGATTGGGTGGAATCAGAATGACCTGTTTATTTAGCTTCCATGAAAGCAACAATGCCAAAAAATACCTGTAAATCAGTAGCATATCCACAATCAAAGATTTTTGAAAAGTCCGCACCCGTAATCGAGTAGGTTGGTCCACTCTATTGCATAATAATTTCTATACCAAATATTTATGTATATAGACACTACCATCAACTCAGTAACCGTCCTTTATGTTTGATTTAAATCAAAACAGTACAATATCTACAATAATTCTATTGCGTGTGAGTACTGCTGATGGTGGACCAGTTTTAACTGCATCTTTACAAAAAAAGATGCATCATTTTCTATTACTTAGTATGTCCCACACATACTCCTACTTCTTGAGACCAGATTATTCCCCCTAGAGAACATGATCATGGCAAGGATTACTCAGTACATTCTTAGGGTTCACACCCCTCAGCTTGATTCTCTAGAATTGCAAGTGTAAAAAAAGGATCTAGCATTTCTAGAGGACACAACACAAAAGCTACTGAAAGATGAAGGGGAGCTCTCCTCATAAATGAATTGAAAACATAATTTTACACGGGAAAAGAAGTAGTTTTTAAGATCAGTTAAAGACCGAGAATATTGAAACTCAGGTGGCACGAGCAAGTTATGAATCTATTTAAAGCATAGATGTGATTTGTATGTTCTTATAGTTTGTCATTTTCCTTTCAAGGTTTGACACTAGGCATCAAATTAGTGCTGGAAGCGTTAATATTATTTAATGTTTAGCATGCTCATCTTTCCAAAAGCATGCTAGACATTACAAACCATGCAAAAAATTGTGAGCATACACAATATCTATATTATATATATATATATTGAAGACAAGTTAAGACCAAGCCGTAAAGAGGCCATCGAAGCATACAACGTGTAAACATATATAGTGATGTCTATACAGGAACTTACTGCGATGTGACTGTTCCAATAGCTGCACCAATCACCCCAAAACCGAATACAAACATCAAAATTGGAGTCAGTAAAATATTGCAGATGTTGCTAGCAGCTGCAAACCACAATGACAAAGCCTCCAGTAAATATCAAGTCTAGTTTATCTTTTCACAACCATGCAAATGTCATACCTATAGCATATAATGGTGTCCTTGTATCCTTGAAGCCTCTAAAAATTCCTTGAATCGTAAGAGCCATGACATTGGCTGGAGCCCCAAGTGCCCTCAGTGCAAGATACTTAGTGGCAGGATATCTCATTTGTGAATCCTGCAGAAAATAGCCTGAGGGTTATGCATCCACGAATGTGTAGTTGGAATCATGATAACACACATATTTACCGTAGGTACACCCATCAGAGATAAAATGAAGCCAACCCCTAGTAACAGTATGACCGCTTCCATAACAGCTAGTATGGAACCCAGAAAAAGGGCAGAAGAAACTGCAGGTACAATTCGTTTCCTCGCTGTACCAATCAAAATTTGTTTAAAAGTTTTTTTTCTATTGCAGTTGAAGTAAAAGAGGGTTTATAAAAGATGATCCCTGCATGTACATATTCATGGAAGGATTCGGCAACATATAACTGATGCAAATCACGTTAATGATCGCTTAATTATTCTGGCACCTTGAATAGTCACTCACACAACTCTGAATCATATTCCAGGCCAGATATGGCATAATCCTCTGCCACAAACGAGGTCGTTATACTGAGTAAAGGAAGATTGAAAACCTTTGACACCAAATTAAACACTGAAACTGAAACTCCAACAGCTGCCAGTTCTACAGAACCTGCAAAAATCAAGGGCATTTGAAATAGTCGAAAGATTAGAATACTTAAGCAAGATAAATACTATATGCAAACAGAAATCTCATTAATGTGTATTGCAAAATCAACGTGTACATGCATCTTGTTTTGTTTTTCTAAGCTTACGAACTGATATTGAGAGTTCTTCAACCATCTCCACCATTACACCTGGAGCCTACTTGAAGTTTCCATGTGTATTCCAGAGCAGCATGCTTCTGAAGTGTATGCAAGGCTAACAACCATAGAAGGCCCCGTGTATCTATATGCACATGCACCAGGATTTTCTTAGGCATAAACTTTATTCCGTCCTGAATGAGCATGATCCAAGTATATGCAGGGAAGGCTGTTGTGAAACGTATGCGTATGTATGTTATATAAATTCGTCACAATCCAAATTTTATTTGGCCAATTTGTTACCCACCATATATTCCCTTGGATAAGTATGTCCTCGTGCAGTAATAATATCATGTAACCATATATCATTCCCTCAGGCAGTATTTTAAGTGACCCTTAATACTGTCTTGCCGGAGTTTATTTTACCAGGTAGCTGGAGATTCAATGATCCAATTAACCATGCTAATGCTCCCACCATAGACTTCCTCAGATTAGTATGTTCTCTTATAATACCATATACCCATATACCGTCCCTGAGGCGGTACTTTAACTGACCCTAGTCTATCATTATTACGGACTTGCCAGAGTTTTTTTTTTACCACGTAGCTGGATTTTGGATCATGCCACCAAAACCCAAGGATAAAATATTTTGGATCGTGATTTTTTTATTTCACGGGAGCATAATGAGAGGCTTAAGGAAATGAGATTGATCAAACTTTGTTCTAGCTGTCCATCAAGCACAACATATTAGAAGGTTCCGTAATTTCTCTATGTGCGTAAGACTGCTCATTTTATAAAGAACAATTAGTTCACTGGATAATCCATAAGCGTTCAGCCACATGCAATGTTTATAAGGCCACTAGATATGCCTGTGCTCAAGGCTTTTGCAAGCCGAGATAATCACAAAGTAAAAAGATCTCCAGATTCATGTCATATCAGCACTTCTTTACAATCTCAACAGAACAAATGGAGCTCAAAGATCTTTGGAAAAACCAGTTAGAATGCAATACTTGTAGATGTTGTGTCTCAGAATTATAGCCGACATCAAAGGGAGAACTAGTTCATACCTACAATAACAGATCAATACTAAAAACTAGATTATCATATTCTGATATCTCATGCATTCTTAGCAAGATGAGAAGCAAGAATCATATTTCTAGGACAAGCACTCTCTCGGCTTATTTTCAAATATATAGGCATCATCCTGTAGGCCTACTTTCCTTTTGTTACACTCTCCACTCTTGTAATTGTTAACGTAAATTCATTTCTTTTGAAACTCATTCCCAAAATCTAGCTTTTCCTGTTTTACTACATTGCATCCTCCTTGAAAAAATTGCATCCCCGTATACAAACATGCATTCTCAAATTTCCGCAAATATTTCATTTAGTGCGAGGGTAATTTTCATGAACCTTAGATGAGGCACGACACAAGAAACAGCAAACAAAATCAATGAGATATTTTTCACGAAGCCTTCCAATAAAATCATTGCACAAATCTTTTCACAGTTTTCTCGACTCCACTATACTTAACTAAGATCTATAGTAAAAGTGTTCATTCTTCATTTAAATACAATACAACGGATTTACCTAGTCTCCCGACATAGGCCGTATCCAATAGCTGTGCAACAGGTTCTATGGCCTGAGACATCAACACTGGAACTGCAAGAGCCACAATTTCGTGCACAAAGCCATCTCTTCTCGTGAACGTTAGTGAAGATCTGATTGCTTCACTATCGAGATAAAGAACAAACAAATAAATTGAATATCCAATTCGAAAGGATGAAAAAAACTAAAGATTTTTAGAAATAATCATCCTGATTCTAGCCTAAATCTGAACATTCCTAAAAATGATCCGGCATTACCACTGATCTTATGGCATCTGAAAAAATATAATTCATAACAAGCCCTAAATTTCGCAAACCTCATTATGATGCTACCTGCAGATTAGAGTCTAAGAAACTGAACCAATTGCAACCTTTAACTTGAAACAAAAACTAAAATATGAAAAACGGGCAGGAAAGCATGAAAGCCGGTTGTAATTTCCTAGCTGAAAACCTTGTCATAGTTGTTCTCAATTTAATTCCATTGTATACACCAGCAGAAGAAACTTCAGAGTTAAATCCAGAAAGCAATCGAATTCATGGAATTAGCGGATCTTAAACTTTCGTGATGAAGTATGATTGCATTAACATAAAAACAGTGACCTGATTCTCGAACATAATTTTTGAAAAGACTTACTACAAAGCAATCAATCTCAAATACATGAAGCCGACTCAAAAATACCTCATGCGTTGAATCCGGTGATCGGGAGAGCCTTCATTGGAGGAGCTTCCATGCTGAGAGCGCACAACAAAACCGAGTTTACTAGACGTTGAAGAGTCGTAACCGTGACCCTGGAGAAAATGACATGGATGGCACCGCCAAAGCCGTGCCGTCCGCCTCCGCGAATCCAAACGACGTTCTGCGGTAGAAATGGATCTCCCAGGGAAACGCGATGGCAGAGAGCGGGAGACCGGAGCAGCGTGCGTCCTGCGGCTGCTACTGCCACCGGCGGCGGCGGTGATGCCGCTGCAAAGATGGCGCGGTTGGAGGGGGAGGAGACGTTCTGCGTTGATGGAGATCGCGAGATCCGGCCTGGTATCCATGGCTTCCTCAGCGGCTGCGAGGCGATGGAAGAAACCCTAAAACTCAGAAACCCTAAACCCTGACATCTTCTGTCCTTTGTCTGGTCTTGAGATTTGATCCATTGACTTTGGAGTTGACTTTGGAGTTGACTTATGACTTTTGGTGTTGGCTTTTGATGTTGACTATGGATTGTACTTTAGATCACATCAGACTCACTGTTCGGCATGACTGAACTTTAGAGTTGACTTCACATTCGTGTATGCCTTGACTTTTTTTGGATGACAAAATTGTGGAGTTGACTCTGATGTTGACTACGGACTATACTTTAGATCGCATCAGGCTCATTGCCCAGCACGAAGATCTTTAGAGTTGACTTTACGTTTACGTATTCTTGATTGTAGATGAGATGAGGGTGACAAAAAGGTTTCGGCGAAGGAATCGCAGAGTTGACTTTAGCACCGATATTGTTGTTGGTTTGGAGTTGATTTTAGATCGCGTGAGACGTACACGAGGTTTTGGAGCAAGAGAGTTCCTCCTTATTACTTTTTTCACGAGTCTGTATTACGGTTTCTTGGCCGCAATATCGTAGCGGCTAGGTGATGCATGTTAGCAGCTCGGTTCTCTCTCGTTCATTCACTTTATACTAATGTTGTTCCCTCGTCGGCCCAAGCATGTTTGAGAGGAACGTGGTGTACATGTCGATGCTTGTCTCGCTCCATATCTGATACTAAAACTATTTCACTTCGATCTCCTTAACTTGCCGAATTAACAAGAGATACATGTATATGTTTCCGATGGATTGTGTGTTATGTATGCACGTATGGAGCTTGCATGTGTGTGTGCGTTTATGTATATGTATATATATTGATCAATCACCCATCATTTAGTTCACCAACTCTGGAAAGCCAAGTGTCGATAAGACCTCTGAGTCTGTCTTGAGATCTTATAGATCGTTCGTGGTCACAAAACATGTTGTATTTATCTGCCCATTGCCTCCTCGATCTCCTACCACTCTATTTATATTATCTCGTAGATTTACTCGGTTCTAACAACAAATGCTAGCCCTCCCCCCCAAAAAAATGACCACTTTGGTTACTTTTGAGGATGAATATAATTCGTGCCTCGAATCCTAGAAAAGAACAACTAGTTCTAAAACTATGACTGCAAATGCTTAAGATCTAAGCAAATGCTTTTTTCTAGTGCAGAGCACGTGGAACGAAGACGAATGCAGAGTGTTGCTTCGCCGGCAAGCGATAGACAACAAGAGACGGATGATCAAGCACAATGGCAGCCGATCGGGGCCATTACAGTTACCGAATGCATCATGTTTATAGGGCTTCCATCTGATCCAAGGATTGATCGATCGATCGACCGACCAATCGGCAAAACCATGGATCCATGTCGCGAGATGCAAATCCATAGATCCATGCCAGATGCCAGATGCATGTCACTACATGCATGCATGTGAGCAGCGGCAGATGGAACGATCTCCTTGTTCCAGCTCCAGCGCCGACTATCGACTCCGACGCTTCGCTCAGCCTCTCGCTAGCCACCGTAAAAGAGGTGGATAAGAAGTGGTTAGATAGCTAGCCAGAAGAAAGGGTTAGGTGCTTCAGTTTAATACTCTTAGCTAGCCTGTCACCAGCTCAAAGCTCTACACATGCATGTCCATGCACATGCACATGCACATGCCTATACATCCACATCCACACCCACACACACATATATATTACGTATATGCACATGCATGCACACACACACACAAATGCACGCACATGTACATGCTCATGGCATCATGCACATCCACCTGACATCCCCACGCCACATCGGTATGTATGTATGTATGCATGTATGTATGTCTGTATGTATGTATGTATGTATGCGACGTTTCCATGCACATGCATGACCGCATGGCACATGCACACGTGCATGGGCATCCTACACACATCAACATTTTTATTTTTATTTTTCCAGGAAACAAAATATAAAGTCAGCAAAGAGGAAAATCGCAAAAAAAAGGATAAATAAGGGTAAAAAAGAAAAAGGGTTTTTGCTTTTAATTTGGGATTTTGTTTAAATTTTGTTTTCCCTCGGAAAATTTTTGAAAGGGCAAAAAAAAAAAAAGAAGAATGGGGCCCCATTTTTGCGTGAGATTTGTGCGGGAAAACTACCACAAAAAAAAACTCCTAACAGATTTTGTTGATTCTAATTTTCACGCTTTCGAAAACTTAAAAAATCACGGATTAAGAGGCTCAAAAGTTCATCGCTAATCGATGGATTTCCAATCGCTTCTCGCTAATCGATCCTATCATTCTCTCACTAATCGCTTCCATCGATCGATCTCTTCTCGCGTTCCTCGATTCCCAATCTTCCTGCCGCTGTTCACCGATTGTTCCCCACGCTTCTCGCCGCGGTTTACTGATCGATCGATCTCCTTATCGTGTTCGTCAGTACTTCCGTACTCGAATCGATTCGTCGTCTCATCGATCAACACAAGTCAGCAATTCCACACTCTAATTAAATCGATCGATCTCTTCTCGCGTTCCTCGATTCCCAATCTTCTTGCCGTTGTTCACCGATTGTTCCCCTCGCTTCTCGCCGCGGTTTACTGATCGATCGATCCCCCGATCGTGTTCGATCAGCGCAAGTCAGTAATTCCGCACTCGAATCGATTCGTCGTCTCATCGATCAACACAAATCAGCAATTCCACACTCTAATTAAATCGTCGTCGCATCGATCAACAGAGGGAGCTGATGCCGAGCGTGATTACAAAAACCAGGCGTTAATCCGTAAAAAGAATTATAAAATTTAGCAGGCGTTTAAAATATAATCAATCAATTAGTTAGGCGTATTTTGGGGTGAATTTTCCCCTTTTTTTGGGGGGGATTTGAAATTATTATTTATTATTGTTCCCCCCATTTAAAATGGTTTATTCACTGAACTTTTTGCATTTCTTTCTTTTTATTTAACTCTTTTCTAAAAAACAGAATCGGGAGAAAAAAGGAAAAAAAGGAAAAACAAAAAAGGAAAAACAAAAAAGGAAAAACAAAAAAGGAAAAACAAAAAAGGAAAAACAAAAAAGGAAAATAAAAAAGGAAAATAAAAAAGGAGAATAAAAAAGGAAAATAAAAAAGGAAAACAAAAAAGGAAAAATAAAAAAGGAAAATAAAAAAGGAAAATAAAAAAGGAGAATAAAAAAGGAAAACAAAAAAGGAGAATAAAAAAGGAAAACAAAAAAGGAAAATAAAAAAGGACAATAAAAAAGGAAAACAAAAAAGGAAAATCAATAAGGAAAATAAAAAAGGAAAATAAAAAAGGAGAATAAAAAAGGAATATAAAAAAGGAAAAGAAAAAAGAAAAAAAAGGAGCTGAAGATCGTCGTCGTCGTCGTCGTCGTCGTCGTCTTCGTCACGATTTCTTCAGAGAGTTCTTCGTCACGATTTCTGCAGAGATTTCTTCGTCACGATTTCTGCAGAGATCGCTGCGTCGATCGAAGCTTTCCATAGCCGTCTTCTCGAGCCTCGTCTTCTGTACGTACACACAACGCGCACCTCCGTCTTCTCCTCTGCTGCTGCTGCTCGAGGGGGGAGGGAGGAAGGAAGGAGCCATAGCCATTCGTGGAACGAAGCTTTTTTCTTTGGGACCGAAGAGACAGACAGAGAAGCCATAGCTGTCTTCTCTGCAGAGAGGAGAGCAGCCATGGCCTTCTTGAAGAAGAAGCAGGGACCTCTGCGTCTCTCTCTCTCTGCAGAGACGCCATAGCTTTTTGAACGAAGAAGGAAGAAGCAATTATGGCTGCACTGTGTCCTTCAGCTACTCATTTAATACACACGCCCTCTCTCTCTCTCTCTCTCTCTCCTTCTCTCTCTCTCCATCCTTATCTGTTCCTCGTCTCCTTCCTTCTCCCTGTCTTTCTGCCTCCGCCGACGAGCTATAACCCTAATCTGCTCCTTCTCCGGTCCCTCTCTGGTCGCTGCAGGTTTCATGGAGCTTGACCTTTTTTCCTTTTCTCTACGGGCGGGCTCCTTCTCAGTGATGGTAGTGGCGCCGGGAGCTTTCCGCGCTTGAGAACGGCGTCTCGTCTGTAGGTCGCTGCAGCAGGGGGAAATGGTAGAAGAAAAGAACAACGCAGAGGGATAAGGAGGAAGGAGAAGAAGGAAGCAGGAGAAGCGGCAGCAGAAGCAAGAAGCAGCAGCAGAAGAAGAAGGAAGAAGAAGCAGAAGAAGCAGCAGCAGAAGAAGGAAGAAGAAGGAAGAAGCAGAAGCAAGAAGAAGAAGCATCAGAAGAAGAATCAGAAGAAGAAGCATCAGAAGAAGAAGAAGCATCAGAAGAAGAATCAGAAGAAGAAGAAGAAGAAGAAGAAGAAGAAGAAGAAGAATCAGAAGCATCAGAAGAAGAAGAAGAAGAAGAATCAGAAGCATCAGAAGAAGAAGAAGAAGAAGAAGAAGCATAAGAAGAAGAATCAGAAGCATCAGAAGAAGAAGAAGAAGAAGAAGAAGAAGCATCAGAAGAAGAAGAAGAAGAAGAAGAAGAAGCATCAGAAGAAGAATCAGAAGCATCAGAAGAAGAAGAAGAAGAAGAAGAAGAAGCATCAGAAGAAGAAGAAGAAGAAGAAGAAGAAGCATCAGAAGAAGAAGAAGAAGAAGAAGAAGAAGAAGAAGAAGAGACATGGCTGTTCCTGAAGGAAAATAGGAGAGGAACAGACAGGAACATCCATGGCTGCTTCTGTGCCTTCCTCACCATCACAGTTGCTACAGTCATCATCATCACCATCACCATCGCCTCCATCTTCGTTGTCATCAGAGCTCGCCATTGTTGGTGGGAATGCATCGGCCAACAGGAGGATTCATGGTGATCTGCACCTCGCTCCCTCCTCTCAGCACCATCGCCTGCACGCGCTTCTTTTGCCCTAAACCTGCAGGGAATCCGCACTCTCACAATGCTCCATTTCCTGCTCCTGTTGCATCTTTCCACCGTATTTCTGCTCAGCCCCCATGTCCATGGTCAAGGTATGTCTTCTCTGTCTTCTCTGCCTCTGCATATATCCTGCATTGTACATTCTAGAAGGAAATGTATCCAAGGATCGCCTGCAAGCTTCCATGGAATCTAGAGCTGTGTGACTGTTTGACCTAATTTGATTCAAACCCCACGCGCGACAAGCCGCAAGCAGAAAGCTTCATGCTTGGCGAATGTAGATGAGGATATGGAGCTTACAGATCTGCATTCCTTTTGATCCCATCTCGCAGACGAGAGATGGAGTGCAGATGCGAAACGAAGGGGCCATGGATTCCAAGCTCCCAAGCACCAGCATGTCTCGAGATTCTTCTCTCCGCTTTCTTCCAGAACCACTGTGGATTCAGCCCTACTTCCACCGTATTCTATGCTGGATTCATCACCGAAAGAATCGAATCCGAATGATCAGAGCAAGCGTAGCAATCATAGCCGCCGTCGCCGTCATCGTCGCCATCATCGCCATCGCCGGTCAGTTCCAAGATCTAAAGTGATTCAGGTTCCTTCACCATCACCGTCGCCTTCACTGTCACCATCACCACCACCATCACTGCCTCCATCTCCATCTCCACCTCCAGCTTCCAGACGGCTGCCATATCCACCTCCAGCTCCCGGAAGGCTGCCATCTCCGCCTCCAGCTCCCACAAGGCTGCCATCTCCACCTCCAGCTCCCACAAGGCTGCCATCTCCACCTCCAGCTTCCAGAAGGATGCCATCTCCTCCTCTTCCACCCTCCAAGCATGCTTATGCTCCACCTCCAGCCCCAGGTTTTCTATCTCACCTACTATTTTTCCTTACTTGCTCCTTTGAGTATAAAGATTTTTTTTTTTTAAATGCTGACGGAAACCTCAAGCAGAGGTGGAAATCAATCAAGAGGAATTTGTAGTGTACAATGCTGTGCTCGAAGATGGTTTCAAAAGATTTGCTGGTGAAGATTAACTTTCTGTAAGATGGGTCAAGCTAACCAGTGATTAGAAATCAGTCGCGGCAGAAACTAAAGAAGGAATGGATTATATTAAGGGTACCATTTTCAAGCCAGATAGATGAATGCAAAATTCTCTGATCTATCACAGATGGCCTTTGAAAAAATTGGTCCTAAGGTTATGCCTGCTCTATTATAGATTGCTTTGTATCTGTCAATAGATGACAATGTGATCTCATGGTTTTCTTCTTCATCATCATTGTCGTCGTAGTCAGTCGTCATCATCTCTTTTCTTCTAAGAAGAATTAATAATGTATGACTCAAACGCAGGGTTTTCTGTTGGTGCACCACCACCATCACCATCGCCCATTGCATCATATCCACCTCCGCCATATAAAGGTAAAACCAGCTCTCAACCAGCTGTCTATGTGTTCTAACAGCTTCATTATCATCAACAAGATCATCTAATCAACAACAACAATAGCATCATTAATAACAACATCATCAGCATAATCATAGTCATCATCATCAGCATCATTCAATCATCATCATTGTGCCTCTTCGTACTCCATTATAGTCCTCGGATTTCCACCAATGGGCAGCAGAGCATGCAGTTTTCACGAAATCCATCTGAAGCGATGCACTGTAGGGTCTCTCATCCCATCGTGACAATAGCCTTGACTTCTAAAGCAAGCGTAAAATCTTTTGATGGCAGATTGCGATCAGACGGTGTGTCTGCCACCATTGACGAAAACACCATTCATGTCTCCATGCGGATGCGTGCGGCCGATTGAGGTCAAGATCGACCTGAGCATACCACTCTACTCTCTCTTCCCAGTGATATCTGTCCTTGCGACTGACCTGGCTGAGGGTACAGTACTCTCTCTGAATCAAGTCGAGATCTCAGGGGCCAATGCAGATAGCCAGAACCCAGATATGTCCATTGTAGATGTCAACTTGGTGCCATTGGATCAAGCATTCGATAATCTTACTGCTCTACTCATCTTTCAGAGGTTTTGGAACCATGAGCTCGTGTTGAACTCGAGCCTCTTTGGAAACTACAGTGTTATATATGTCCACTATCCAGGTACTTCAGCTCTCTTGCTTGTTGCTCTATCCAGATGTGCGAGCTATTCTTCTGTATGTGCTTGGGAAGCTTCTGGATGTGGGCTAATTTTCTCTTTTATTTAATTATTTTTTGTCTGATGATGCGCTTGAAAGGTCTTCCTCCTTCACCTCCCAGTAGCAGTGAAATGGCTGCTAGAGGGGCACCTGGATTCAATGGAGATCCTAAGCTGAATCCCATTGGAGTCAACGTTGAGAAGCCAAGGCATAGAATGAATATGTGGATCATAGCTGTGATTGCAGTAACCTCAGCCATAGCTTTGGTGGGTTGCATCGGATGTTTCTGGATGCTGCTCCTTAGATTTTGCCGGGCTCGCCCTCAAGACATGAAAGCGCCTCCTACTGAAGCTGGTCTCATATCTGCCAGGACTAAAAGATCAGGAGGTATTCCCTCCTTCTCTTCTCTATTTGTCTTTTGTTTTTGGAGAGGTGGAATGGGATGGAAGCCAACAGTAATTGCATTGAGGTTTGGCGATATCAGTACCTAGTTGATTTTTGAGGCGGAGGAAATGAAGCTTAGGACTTTGGGAAATGGGGTCCTTGGCATTTGACAAGTTCTGGGTTTTGGTTTTAGAGTATATACATGTATATATCAAAGAGAGATTGAAATGGTGGGTATAGGTGGGCGGTCAGTGTTGTCGAGCGACCTCGGTAGCTCAACGTCGATGTCATTCTCATCAAGCATGGCGACATATACAAGCAATGCGAAGACGTTCACGCTTGCTGAGATCGAGAGGGCAACAGATAACTTCAGCCCTGAGAATGTGATCGGAGAGGGTGGGTTCGGGAGGGTGTACTATGGTGTCCTAGACGATGGGCTGAAAGTGGCTGTGAAGTCGCTGACAAGAGATGAAGGGGGCAAAGAGTTCATTGCCGAGGTGGAGATGTTGAGCCGCCTCCATCACAGGAACTTGGTGAAGCTGATCGGGATCTGTACCGAAGACCATAGTCGGTGCCTTGTGTACGAGCTCATTCCGAATGGAAGCGTAGAATCTCATCTCCATGGTAAGCAGCCATTGGAACTGCAGAAAAAATATGTTTCTTTTGCTCTGGAACAAACCATGTTTGTTAACTTCTGTCATGGTGTATCAAGGCTTTCCAGACCCAGCTGTTTTGTTCCTTCTCAGACTAAGAATGCATACCTATCCATCTCTTGATGTGTGAGAAGAGAGGAAAAAGTATTCGCCTGCGTCGCATGTGCATATGTATATACACATATGGTTTGGTGTGCTCTGTTTCAGGCGTGGATAAAGAGACAGCTCCGCTGGATTGGAAAGCTCGGATGAAGATAGCTCTCGGATCAGCTCGAGGGCTAGCTTACCTGCACGAGGATTCGAACCCTCGTGTGATCCATCGTGATTTCAAAGCGAGCAACATCCTGCTGGAGAACGATTTCAATCCGAAGGTGTCGGATTTCGGGCTGGCGAAAGCTGCTCCTGATGAGGGACGAGGCCACCTGTCCACAAGAGTCATGGGAACGTTCGGGTAAAAGCATTGTTCTTCCTTATCCTCCTCAGAGTGTCTTTTGGGATTTTGCTGGACCTTCTTCTCTCGGAGCAAAACTAATAACCTGTGCATTGTGTGCTCTGCTGCTGGTATCTCTACAATCGAGTCGCGCCTGATACGTACGCTACATTGTGCGCTCTTCTGATATCCGCGCAATCCAACTGAGCTTGGTGTGCTGCATTGTGTGCTCTGCTGATATGATATCTCCGCAATCTAACGGAGTCTGATCTGTTGCATTGCGTGCTCTGCTGATGATGTATACCTCTGCAATCTAACCAAGCTTGGTGTGCTGCATGGTGTACTCTGCTGATGATATTTCTCCGCAATCTAAACCAAGCCTGATGTGCAGCATTGCGTGCTCCGCTGATGATATACATCTCTGCAATCTAACCGAGCCTGATGTGCTGCATTGCATGTGCTCTGCTGCTGCTATCTCTGCAATCTAAAACCAAGCCTGGTGTGCTGCTGCATTGTTATCTCAATGCAGGTATGTCGCGCCCGAGTATGCGATGACAGGGCATCTGCTGGTGAAGAGCGACGTGTACAGCTACGGAGTGGTGCTGCTGGAGCTGCTAACAGGGAGGAAGCCGGTGGATATGTCGCAGCCTCCGGGGCAAGAGAATCTGGTGACATGGGCGAGGCCGCTGCTGAATAGCAAAGAGGGCTTGAATCAACTGGTGGACCCATGGCTAGGGAACAGCTATCCGAAGGAAGCGCTGGAGCGAGTCGCAGCCATAGCTTCGATGTGTGTGCAACCTGAGGTTTCGCACAGGCCCTTCATGGGCGAGGTTGTGCAAGCCCTGAAGCTGGTGTACAACGAGGGCGAGGAGGAGGCTCTGCAGAATGGGCATTCCAGCAATGCCAGCCAAGGTGGGGATTCATCATATGCTGCTGACAGTGACACTAGGGCCGGGGCCAGGGGCCTTTCGGAGCAAACCACCCCTCAGCACTGGCTCAATAGAGGTCCTCGGTACCATAGCTCGAGCTCGTATGATGATGGTGATGGTGATGATGGAGACAGCTACAGCTTCGAGAACCAGCAGCCGCTGTCGGGAATATTCCCCGAGCCCAGCAGATTCCTCCCCACCCGAGATTCCTCCCCTCCGTCGCTCCTCCCTGCTTCGAGGCACAGCATCTCGGGCGCCGATGAGCTGCTCAGCGCCTCCGGGAAGAAGCAGCAGCGGCGGCTTCGGCCGCATGCTTCCATGGCTGTTCCTTCTTCTCAGCACTCGGAGGTGGGCTTCCGTCCGCACTACTTCTCCTCGTAGTGTTGGGAGGGAGGATGGATCGTACGTAACTCTCCATTTTCCAGCCGATGAAAGAGGATCCTCCAGGTCTCGATTCTTCTCCATTTTTTTCGATCGGCTTACATATATATATGCTAGGGATGGCCTCGATTCTTCGATTCAGATGAGTTCAGCTCAGTTCAGTTCAGTTCAGTTCCTGTTAGGGGATGAATGGAGGGGGATTCATTATCTTGCTCTATCGAGCACAGGAGATCTGTATGCGCTAGAAGAGACTTCCAAGAGCTTCATTCATCCCCCCCTTTACCCTAATTTGTCCATATCTCAAGCAGGCTACAGAAACGGTGAGCTCCTTTCTGCCTGCATTGAGATTGTGGATCATATATACATGGTGGAGCGATCGAATGAATGAATGCAAGCAAGCAAGCAAGCAAGCGGGCCGTCACTACCATAAGAAACAGCAGCTTGCCCCAAATGGATTTTGCCCCCTCTTGTCACAATGCGATTCTATGTGTGGATGGATCAGTTTGGAATGTAAGCCAAACAAAAATTAGCATAGCAGAGAAAGGAAAAGGAGAACAGAGGATCCTTTGAGACCTTTTCCTGGACTCCTAAGTTTTTTCCACATACCTTCTTCAGTTGCTCAACATCAAACAGATCAAGTAAAGAAGGAAGAGGAAGAAGAAGAAGAAGAGCAAGCCTCCAATTTGTAACATGAGATTTGTAAAAACAGTCACATAAAAGAATTTCCACCATGCCCACCAGCCACATCTGTCCATTTAGCAGTATATATACGTGTAACTAGCATGGAATGCTGCCCCTCTTCTTCTTCTCCTTTTTCTGCAGAAGTCTCCATCTACCCTAATGTGAAGCATTCAAATGATAACATGGGTTTTGCAGATAAACACGTTTGCTCTTTTACAAAGATTGGAAATGCTTGTTAATCACTTCAACGAGTAATAGCCGGCCTAGCTCAGTTGGTAGAGCGCAAGGCTCTTAACCTTGTGGTCATGGGTTCGAGCCCCATGGCCGGCGCACATTTTTCTATGCATACATCTTCTTCTATCTTCCTCTGCTGTATGTAGATTTGAATCATTATGTTCCATGTTTACATGATCTGAATCTACTCATTGAAGTAGTAGGCAGTCCTATCTATCTCTGGAGCAAGAAAGAACATGAAATGTTTTTATTTATTTTTTTGGTCTTCTAAAAGAAGTTCCTTTTGGGGGAAATTCCAAAAGACAAAACACCCTCAATCAAATCAACATCCACATAAATCCACACCACCCAAAACCCTGGGATGTATGGCGATGGAACAGAAAAGAAAGAAGAATGTGTGCATGGCTTTCTTTCTGTGTATCTATCTATCTATCTATATGTATATGTATATGCTAAGAAGAGGGAAGGATTGCTTCCCCTCAATTGTGGCTTTCTGATTCTGATTTGCTTGAGAGATTTATGGTACAGACAAACCATTTCAACATGGGTATCTTGTGGGCGTTTTCTTCTTCACTCTTATGTAACAACAGATTGCCATTACAACAGCAGCAGCAGCAGCAGCAGCAGTTTGTGGGTGTTTTCTTCTTCACTATATAGCAGCAGCATTACCAGCAGTTTGTGGGTGTTTTCTTCTTCACTATATAGCAGCAGACTACTATATATATAACTACGACACCAGGAGCAGCAGCATTACCAGCAGCTTATGGGTGTTTTCTTCTTTCACTATGTAGCAGCAGACTATTACTACAACACTAGGAGCAGCAGCATTACCAGCTGCTTGTGGGTGTTTTCTTCTTTCACTATGTAGCAGCAGACTATAACTACAACAGTAGGAGCTGCAGCATTACCAGCAGTTTGCGGGCGTTTTCTTCTTTCACTATTATGAAGCAGCAGACTAGAACTATAACACCAGGAAGAGGAGGAGGAGCAGCAGCAGCAGCGTTACCAGCAGTTTGTGGGCGTTTCCTTCTTCCACTATTATGTACCAACAGACTACAACTACAACACCAGGAGCAGCAGCAGCAGCAGCGTTACCAGCAGTTTGTGGGCATTTTCTTCTTTCACTATTATGTACCAACAGATTACAACTACAACACCAGGAGCAGCAGCAGCATTACCAGCAGTTTGTGGGTGTTTTCTTCTTCACTCTGATGTAACAACAGGTTGCCATTACAACACCAGCACTGCAGGCACACGCTTACTTCATGGGGGGAGATGATGATGCAGCAGCCATGGCTTCGGGGGGCGGCAGGAAGCAATCCAGGGACAGGCCCTCGACGTCGAATGCAGCCTCCTCGATGCTCCAAGCCTCCTCCATCCTCGTCGTCGTCGTCATCAATGTCTTGGACTGGCTCATCACCATGGTGTGGCTCATGCTCCTCCTCCTCCTTCTGCTCCTCATCATCGTCAGCATCTCGGGCGAAGAAGAGCTGCCTCCACCACCAAACCTGCAGAGGCTGACGAGGGAGCGGCCCGAGTGGGCGACGCTGACGCCATCCACGCGCTTGTAATCCTGCACATATGATGCTGTTGTTGTCTCCCAGTACACGGCCTCGTGCCTGCTCTGCACTCGTGTCAGCCTCGTGTCCTCGATCAGAACCAGGAGCCCTGTTCGCTGGCTGAAGTACCCCGAGACCACATGCCTTATCATCTCCGCCGCCAGCTGCCCATCACCATCACCATCATCATCATCATCATCATCATCATCATCATCATCATCATCATCACCACCACCACCACCACCACCACCACCACCACCACTATTATCATCATCATCATCATTGCCGCCTCCGCCCCTGCCCCCACAAGACAGCTTCAGCACGAAGCAGTCTTCCTCCCCCACCCTCTTCTCGCCTGTGCACTGCGCTCCCATGAACATGCTCGCCGTCGCCATCGGGTCTAGCCCCTGTACGCACACACACAAACACCCCCCAAAGCAAATCTAACCCATCTCAATCTGGATCATAAATGGTTGCGATGCGATTCGATCCAAAATTGATGCGATTTGGTTCGATTCGATTCATCAGGTGATAATAATGGGGTATCAAGGTTTCCGGAAAGCGGCATTCCTGTTTCAAAGACTTAGGGGAGGTCATTTGGATCGGTTGGTGGGTCGGTAGCAACTGTGACCATTCTAGATTCAAAGGTGGAACAAAATAGGAATTGGGTCCATCTGGAGCAAGAGTGGGATCCAGACTGCATAGCTTAAAAAAACAAGAATGGGATCCAGAACTACCATAGCTAAATGGAAGAAGAGGAAGATATGAGCTCATAGGATCAAGAACTGCCATAGCCAAATGGAAATGGTAAAAGAAGAAGAAGAAGAAGATATGATCTCATAGGGTCCAGAATTCCATAGCTAAATGGAACAAGAAGCTATGAGCTCATCGCGTCCAGAACTGCCATTACCAAGTGAAAGAAGAAGATTCGAAGAAGAAGAAGATACTATATGCTCATGGATCCAGAATTCCATAGCTGAAAGCTATGAGCTCAATAGGGCCCAGAACTGCTAAGAAGAAGAAGAAGATACTATAAGCTCATGGATCCAGAATTTCATAGCTGAATGGAGCAAGAAGCTATGAGCTCAATAGGGCCCAGAACTGCTAAGAAGAAGAAGAAGAAGAAGAAGAAGAAGAAGATACTATAAGCTCATGGATCCAGAATTCCATAGCTGAATGGAGCAAGAAGCTATGAGCTCAATAGGGCCCAGAACTGCTAAGAAGAAGAAGAAGAAGAAGAAGAAGAAGAAGATACTATAAGCTCATGGATCCAGAATTCCATAGCTGAATGGAGCAAGAAGCTATGAGCTCAATAGGGCCCAGAACTGCTATGCGTGATAGCTAAATGGGACAAGAAGAAGAAGAAGAAGAAGAAGAAGAAGAAGAAGAAGATGATGATGATGATGATGATGAAGAAGAAGAAGAAGATGATGATGATGATGAAGAAGAAGAAGAAGATCATGATGATGATGATGATGAGATGATGATGATGATGAGGATGATGATGGTGAAGAAGATGATGATGGCGACGATGATCATGCTGATATGAGCTCATAGGATCCAGATTGACTGACCTGGATAGCTCGGCGCAATGGGCGGATGGGGCCGCTGATGGCATGGGCGCCAGACCATGGCGTGTATCTCCACATGACCTTGCCATTGCTCCCTGCTCGCATCGAGCTCCCTCCGATCTCCAGCTCCAGATGCCACTTGTCGGGCATCATCTGCCACAGCACAAACCAGCCGTGCTCTGCTGCTCCCGCAGGGTTCTTCGTGATCCTCTCCGCCGTCTCGAACTCCGTCGTCACCATCCTCACCCTTCCGCGCATGTACGCTGTCCTTATGGCGCTTAGGACATGGATCCCCCCCGCCGCCGCCAGGTACTGGTGGAGGATGTACTGAGCACACGTGGTCTGCTGCGCATTGTAATGCAGAACCAGATCAAATCCAAGAGCCCACACAATCAGAGAGCTTTGTACATAATTGCCGATGATGGTAGTGGTGGTGATTGTGGTGGTGACGGTGATAGTGACGGTGATGGTGATGGTGATGGTGATGGTGATGGTGATGGTGGCAAACGATGGAGGAAAGTTTTGTGACTGAGCAGGGTCGGATCAAATTATCTCTGAATCGCCACAAAATCAGAGTTGCAGAACCGCAGATGGTGGCAATGGTGGAGGAGGAAAGGCCGTCTGAGCAAAGGAAATGCGCTAGAGCTTGTGTAGAAATCCGAAGGACACAAATCAGAGTAACAAGAAATTGCAGATGGTGGCGATGGTGATGGTGATGGTGGCGATGGCGGTGGCGATGGTGGAGGATGCAAATGAGCACAGGAAGTCTCCTCCTATCCATATGCAGATCAGATCAGATCATATCGGATCGGATCGGATCAGATCAAATCCAAAGCTCACAATCAGAGATCCATGTCTGTGACATGCATGCTATGCAGAACTGGATCCATCGATGCATCCCTCTCTCTCTCTCTCTCTCTCTCTCTCTCTCTCTCTCTCTCTCTCTCTCTCTCTCTCTCTCTCTCTCTCTCTCTCTCCATCGCCACAAACACAGACAGACATAGCCTGATAGACACCATACGGATTAGGATGAAGAACGGTAGTCAACGTTAGCTCTACATACCTGCACGGGGAAGCTTTTGATGGTGGGAGGCTCCAGATCATGGAGGTGAATCTGGCGATGTCGATGGTGGAGATGGCAGGAGGAGGAGGAAGGGACGAGGGGAGCCAGCGGGCAGCCGAGAACGCTGAGGAGAAGCTGCGGATCCGATGATCTCCTGCCATGGTGCGGAGCCAAGCTTCTCTCCACCTGCTCCTTCACCCAGTGGAACATGCTCTCCCATGGCAGCTTCTCTCTCCCTTCTCCCATCGCCATCGCCAGATTCTCCGTCTTCTTCTTCTTCTTCTTCTTCTTCGTCTTCTTCGTCTTCGTCTTCATCTCCATCGCCAGATTCTCCGTCTTCTTCTCCTTCTGCTGCTGCTGCTGCTGCTGCTGCTGCTGCTGCTTTGTCTGCATCTTCATCTCCATCTTCAGCTTCGCCATCATCATCGTCGCTATCATCGTCGTTTTGCTCCTCTCCTTCTTCAGATCCCTGCAAGACTGCTGCTTCTTGCTCCTCTTCTTGCTGCTGTTGCTCCGCACCTGGCATGGCTCCGGCGATGGCGATGGCCCCTCCGAAACAGGTCCCAAGATCGAATCCCCCCAAACCGAGCCTGCTGCACAGAAGGAGCTTCTCCTCTTGGACATCATCGTCGTCGTTGTCGTGATTTCTGCAGAGCTAAGGGAGCGGGAGCTAGATCGATCCGTCTGTGATTTCCATCCGGCTTTTCAGGCACATTCCATCGATTTTCTCGATTTCCCCCCTTCCCGTTCAAGCTCCTGCTTGCTTCTTTGCAACAACCTGTTTCCTGCTCGGGGTTGCTCAGAGCGCCATGGAAGCACGAGAAGAAGCAAAAGGCGCGGCATGAACTCCACAGTACGCTGCCATGTTGCAAATTTCGGAGGCAAAAGAATGTGCGAGCGGAGCTTGGGCGTTTGCAGCAGTATGCAGAAGAAGGAGGAGGTCTAACCAGGAACTTGAACAAGAAACAAGAATCAAGAAACAAGAAACAAGAATCATGAACAAGAAGTGTGAAGAAGAAGAAGAAAGAAAGAAGAAGAAGACAGAAGAAGAAGAAAGAAGAAGAATGAAGAAGAAGAAGAAGAATGAAGAGGAGCTGAGTGAAAGAAGGGAGCTATGGCGTAGCTTCCAGTAATGCTGGACTGCTGGCAAGAACTCACGAGGAATAAAAAACAGGAAAAAGACAGCAGGAAAGAAGAAGAAGAAGAAGAAGAAGAAGAAGAAGAAAGAGAATATGGAGGTGGAAGAAGGCCTGGCGATGGCGACATTGGACCGAATTCCTGCACTCGGACAGAAGAAAAAGTGGGGGGGGGGGGGGGGGATCTTCCGA
>JBBBWG010005336.1:0-28137 GCA_037176905.1 Azolla pinnata
CATAAATTTTGCTGTAAAAAATATCTGTTGAAGGAATCTTAAAAGAGAATGCGCAATATTACCTGTTCTTCGCGCAATAGTGTTCAAGGGGTTCAAACAGAGGATATGTCAAAGACCCATCCAAATCGCCTCTTCAACCTTCGAGCAATTCTAACATGGACAATGCATGACTTCCCAAGGTTTGGGCTATGTTCAGGTTACAAACGCTAAACCGATTTAGATCTCCTCTGTCTACATTTAACGACAATGAGTAACTCCTCTGATACAAGTCCTTTTTAACTCACAGGTTTATCGACCTCATGGTACCATGCCTGCCCCAGATGTGGACCAACCCTCGTGTCTACATGACCGTTTCACCTCAAATGAGTCATTTATTCAAATCACAGTAGATTTCTTCCACCCATCCATCAATGCTACCAAGTAGCTGAAAACGACATACTGCTAAGGTGTTTGACTACGAAAGAGTGAAAGGAGATGTGGGTGCAGGTTAATGGGGAAGTTGATGTCCAAGTAAGAGCGTCTAAGATTATGTCATTTGCAGCAAGTTTGCCGCAATTTTGCAACAAGTTTGCCGGAACTTTGCTGCAAGTTTGCAGCAACTTTGCCGCAAGTTTACTGCAACTTTGTCACATGTTTGCAGGAACTTTGCCGCGAACTTGCAGCAACTTTGCCGCCATTTAGCAGCAACTTTGCAGGAAGTTTGCCGCAAGTAATGTGTGTGCAGGTTTTCAATATTTTTCGAGTTGCCGTATGGGAGGACCTCAAAATAAACCACTTATTGGACCCAATGCACATCTTCAAGAATGTGGCAACGAGGGTGTGGGACCACCTGATGGGCGTCCGAGACTCATTGGATATTCGGATGGATTTACAATAATTTTGCTGGAACTTTGCCACAAGTTTGCAACAACTTTGCTGCAAGTTTGCAGTAACTTTGCCGCACCTTTACCGCAACTTTGTCGCATGTTTGCAGAACTTTGCCGCAAATTTGCAGCAACTTTGCCGCCATTTAGCACCAACTTTGCAAGAAGTTTGCCGCAAGTGATGTGTGTGCAGGTTGTCAATATTTTTCGAGTTGCCGTATTGGGAGGACCTCAAAATAAATCACTTATTGGACCCAATGCACATCTTCAAGAATGTGGCAACGACGGTGTGGGACCACCTGATGTGCGTCCGAGACTCATTGGCTATTCGGATGGATTTGCATTGTTGTGGCAAGATGCCTAGTGCATGGCCGGTGGAACACAAAAATGGACAAGTGATATTACCAAGGGCTCCGTGGACATTGACGAGATCAGAAATGCGAGATGTAAAGGAGATGATCACCACGAGCCGAACCTCAACCATGTATATGTGATGTTTGAGAGGGGTGTTCTCCAAACAAAGACGAAAAGGGGTGGAGCAACTCGTGAGTTTAAAGTCCCATGATTGGCATAAGATGTTACAGGTACTTAATTGGATTTTTAGTTGCAATTATCTCTAATATTTTAATTAGTTTATATTTAATAACTCAACAATTGACGATTTCTATTTTTTCGATAGTTCATTTTGCCGATTAGTGTATCAAGAATAGCTTCTACACCGCTTCAACAATGTTTATACAAGCTCGGCGCGCTCATCCATTTTGTAAGCGCGAAAGAGGTGGACCCGAAAAGTCTAGAGACGGCCCGAGTAGAAGCAGTAGAGGCAGTGTGTCTTCTCGACGATACCTTTTCGCGATCCATTCTCACTAGTCAAGTGCATCTGCTGGTGCAAATTATCCAAGATATGGCGATATGCGGCCCAGTGTCAAGCAAATGGATGTTTTTCTTGCAGCGTTTCATGAAAACGTTGAAAGATTTTGTGAGACAAAGTGCGCGGCTAGAAGGTAGTATGAGCGAAGGGTGGTTGATCTAAGAAGGCACAATATTTTATCTCGCAGTATTTACACCAAGTAGATTCGTCGCTGCCCCACCCCTTTTCCATTCGACATTCGATGTCAACGATGGACGTGAGAGAAGATGGTCCCACCATTGTTCCACAAGGGATGGGCCGGAGTGTCAATTTAGGGCGGGAACTTCGTGCAAAGATGAAGAGCTTTTGTATTCTGAACACACAGGTCATGAGACCTTGGGTGGACAAGTACAATGCAATCAGGCTATCCATCGAGCATTAGCGTGCCCACATCCGCCGTGAGGGTGGTTGACGTGCACCACTTCCTAGCCACATCATCGAGTTTCCGCAGACAATCACAGCTGAATGGGTGCATGCAGAGATGGATAGATTGGATTAGTCTGAGCATCGTGCAACCATAACGCAAGATGAGTGGGAATATGCATGGGATTGTAGTCCTCCAGTACACTAAACCCTAACCATAATACCAAACTTATCATTAATACTAAAAATGCTCTCATGTCTGAAACAGATCATTTTATTAATGTTGCAGTACACTTATTATAATGCAATTTGGTGGGACAACACACATTACCGCACAGAAGCCATCAGTCGAAACCGATATACGACGGATTCTGGAGTGATCGGCATGTATGAGGGGGAGGATGGACATGAGCAAGAATATTGTGGGATTATCCAAAACATCCTTAAACTTGACTTTCGAAGATTCGACTTGTTTGCCTTCGATGTCATATGGTTTAAAGATGTTTTAGATAAGGTTCCACAAGGTTCGATTACTATAGACGACAACAGCTTTACGATTATTGACTCCACGCGGATCTGTAGTGCCAAGGAAGGGACCTTCATCTTGCCATCTCATTGTGAACAGGTAGCAACTAGTTCTTAAACAATGCAAAGATTATATTCTAATTATGCTATGCACCCTAAACCCTAACCCAAACTTATATTGTTGCGTAATGCAGGCCATTTTCCAACCGGTATTACATAATGAGAAGTGGTGGTACATGATCCCAATGGCACCACATACTAAACCACTATTTCACTCCTTGTTGCCAGAATTAGGGCAGGTCGATGTACATTTGCCAACGGACACAAATACGTCGGGTCAAAGGGATGGCAATACAACACACCCATCCACAACAGAAGGTACAGGAGCAGGTCCATCATGGGGTGCTCCGCAATTTCTCTATAGTGATCAAGCTCAATTCGAAACTTGGAGTTTATTTGATGTTGTTGACGATGATGAAGCTGATCCAGATCAAGCTGCGGATGGCGAACCAATCAACACTAATGCCTCCGTCGACTTATGTATCGAGTTAGGTTCCTGGGACATGATTGATGTCGATGAAGACACTAATATATTCCTCACTATCGATATTGATCGGTTCCTTGTACATTGATTCTTATGTTGGCCAGAACTCGTAATATATATTCTTTATTGTAATCGTAGATTTTGACGTTAAATGGCCTATCTTTCAATACATGTTTTGATGAAATTTTGAACATTCCTATACAAAGTTGCGGCAAAGTTCTGGCAAAATTGCGGCAAAGATGCGGCAAAGATGCGGCAATTTCGCGGCAATTGACAACTGGAATTTGATTTTACCGCATACTTGCTGGAAGATAGTCGTGTACTTGTTGCAACATAGTTGCAAGATATAAACAATCAAGCTCTATTCATTTGTATATGCACACAATCATGCAAATTCATGTAATTATACATACTTTCATGCATATTTATGTGTATATGCAAATGTATCTGCCTATTCATCCATATATTGACATGATTAATGTATATTCTCTTGTAAACTGTCATAAACTAGCACATTCTACGTTATCTGCATAGATACATGTAGATCAACTTGTAGATCAACCCTAAACACATATTAGTCTATGTATGTACAAGTCTGATACATAATTGCATGTTAATATAATATATACACATATATATATTTGTAAACTTTAATATATTTCATGGGTATTAACACGTAGATGTAGTTGTTTATGAACATGTGGATATATGGATCTACATTTCTATGTGCTCCATTAATTCCATGGATATACTTCATTTTAGATAAGAACAATTACATATTAACCTCATTTACAACATAAGTATATCTTATAACAATTGGCTATACCCCTAATTTGCTTGGAATGAGCTAAAATGGGAGATAATCACACTAGTTGCGGTAATTAAGCGGATAAGTCGCGGAAAATATGCAATTGTCACACGGTAAAGTCGCGGCAAATGAGCAGCAAACTTGCGGCAAAACCTGCTACAAACTAGCGGCAAAGCTTGCTGCAAATTCGCGGCAATACTCGCAGCAATAGTTCGCGGTAAAAGTCCCGACAATATTTGCGGCAAAGATTCTGGATATACTTGCGGTAAAGGTTGCGGCTAATATTGCGGCAATGCTCACGGAAATATTCCAGCTGAAGTTGCGTAAAATTGCAAAATTTTCAAGCAGGAATATTTCCGGCAATGCACACGTTAATGAAACCGGAAAAATTTCGGCAAAGTGTCCGTCTAATTTCGCAGCAACAGGAGCGTCAATACTCGTGGGAATGACGTGGCTAAGATCACGGCAAACTGGACGTTAGTGGTCACGGCAAATGCACGAATATGCTGGCGGATATAGGTCCGGCAAATGCCATTGATATTCTCGCGGCAAAGGTCGCAGTAATGCTCGCGGCAAAGGTCACGGTAAGGCTCGCGGCAAAGGTCGCTATAAGGCTCGTGGCAAAATTATCGCAGATGAAAACTTTTTGCCGCGACCTTGCCGCATCGCGACAAGGTCGTGGCAAACTGTCGCGGCAAACAACCTCATACCTTGTAGTGACTCGCGGCAAAGGTCGCGGTAATGCTCGCGAATATAGGTCCGGCAAATGTCGTGGATATTCTCGCGGCAAAGGTCGCGGTAATGCTCGCGGCAAAGGTCACAGTAAGGCTCGCGGCAAAGGTCGCTGTAAGGCTCGTGGCAAAATTATCGCAGATGAAAACTTTTTGCCGTGACCTTGCCGCATCGCGACAAGGTCGTGACAAACTGTCGCGGCAAACAACCTCATACCTTGTAGTGACTAATTGCTTCTGTGATGGCTTGTGACAAGGAAGTAGACTCCGGGAAGTTGAGTAGTAGATTTTTAACATCGCTTTGAAGGCCCCGACAAAAGTGGTTGTAGAGCGCTTGGTCATCCCACTAAACATCACATGCTAATTGTCGAAATTTAGAGGCATAGGCAAACACTAGACGCATGCCTTGATGTAAGGAATAGAGTTTGGTGATAGTTGTTCAGCGTTAGTTTATATCCCCAAGTGTCGCTTCGAACTTTGCCAAAAGGTAAAGAAAGTTTTGTAGTAGTGGTGATGATGTTTCGACCAATGGTGCGAACAAGGCTTGCGTAGCTCTTGAGAGAAGGGTCCCAATGCGACCAACTTGATGAAAGTCATCCGAATATCGGTTGGGTTGTAATTGGATAATATTCTTGATTTGATTTATGAACCCTCTGATATATATATATATATATATATATATATATATTGCATATTCGTATATATATGTACATGTTTGATGTATATTCACCTATAAACAATTAGATACATGCATATTCACCTATATATGTACATGTCTGATTCATATTCACTTGTATGCATACATACATATATATACACATAAATATTCATGATATTTACATGTATATGTAGATGTATATATATATTTAGATGTATACACGCATATTGATCTGTATATCGATAGATGCATAAATATAATACATCTTAGATCATCATAATAAAAATACATAATTATGTTTACTAAGTGGCTAGATCACTTGATTGTATGAAATGAGATTATTAGTTCAAATCTTATCGTTGACATAATGTTGTTATAAATATGCAATAAAGAGAGTGTTTACACTCACATTTTGAAACTTGTTAAAATAAGTCGCAGCAAATTTGACGCGATTTTTTAAGGTCGCATCTAGGTCACGACAAATGGCCGTAGTAAATGATCCAATACCTTGTAGTGTGACATCATCACGAGCATTTTGATCATCTCCAGAAGGTGCAACATGAGCGCTCCCATCCACATCATCATCCTATCTGCAACACCCACGACATCCACGTCCACGTGCCGAACGATGGGAGGGGCTCACACGTGCAGATGAGCCAGGGCTAGAACTGGTGTGGCTTGAAGCAAGGCTGACACAACTTGATGAAGTGTTGGCCGGTTATTACGAAATTACGACAAAGTGATAAATTCGTAATATCACGAAATAAGATCCAGTCGGAAAATTGGAAAATCGGAGAGTTACGTGGAGATCCGAACCGACGTGATGTACATAGGGACTTGGTGATCTGAAAGGGTCTATCTTGTACAGGGTCCGAAAATAGCCGGAAGCAGGTTTTGTTCATAATAGAGTAGCTTTGTGCCAATCGTGTGTTCTCTTGTTCAGTCTGGGCAAGAGTCAAAGTTTACGAAGAATCAGAGTCTACGATTAATCGTATTAATCGTAGACTCGTGTGGTTTTCGGAACCACGGATAATTGTGTTGTTTATTGTTACGAACAATCGTGATCTCAAGGTCGTGTCTCCATTCGTATCCAATCACGACCAAGTCTTAGTCTTCATCTGAGGGCTAACACTCTTTTGACGACGCCACGTTGATGGAGTACTTCGGAGAGTACTCACCAACGGCGAAGTTGTTTTGAATTACCAGCGGACGCAGCGCGGCGTTTAAGGAATACGTCGGATTTTGCTTGCAGTGGATGCTGCTGCAGACAAACGCGTTGGCTGTAACGAAGATCCGGGGTAGGCTTATCATAGCCGAATGGGAAAACCGCGACCTCGACTGGGCCGCAATCACATCAGCCGCTCTCGTCCGGGAGGCGACGACGAGTCGGAAGAACCGGGCGACGGCGCTGGCGTACTGGCTGGGGATGTTCTACACCCCACCCCCGGGCAAGGAGCGACCCAGAAGTCGCCAGCGTGACCCGGCGAAGGGCAAAGCGCCGGAAGCAGAGTTGTCGCGGCCACGAGAGATCTGGGAGATCGGCCCGTCGGGAGCATCACCCAGCCCGGACCCTATTCCGAAGCCGGCACCCGTCATGGAACAGCCGAGGAGGCGGCAGCTACGGCGACCAGCCTCCAGAGAGGAGGAAACGGGTACGATGTCGGTCGTACAGTTTCTGACTCAGGGACCCTCAAGACGTATGACGGTACACGTCGTACCATTAGAAGGAGCCAGGCTAGCGCCGCCGGATCATCAGACCACACCGATGGCGGTGGCCATGGCCGATCATCAGACCACGCCGATGGCAGAGGCTACGGCGGAACCACCAGCAAAAGAGGAGGAGTTGCCGGAACCCGAGCTGCCTGAGGGACAGGAGCCGGAAGCGGGAATGACCACGTCGGCGGCAGACGTAGCAGTACAGATTCTGACGTGGAATCTTGGACAACGGATTCCGATCGAACCCCAGATCTGGGATGCCGACACGCCGCAAGTCGGAGTAGGGGCGGCCGATGAAGACGTGGACATCGTCACGCTTGATGATTCGGAAATCACGCCTGCTGTGCCCGAACCCCCAAAGAAGTCGTCGAAGGAGAAACGGAAGAAAAAACGGAAGAAAGCGGCGCAACAGGAGTCCGATGGCCGGCTAGTCATTCGGTTGAAGAAGTCAGGCTCCGCACAACCAGCGGATGCCGCAGAGGACAAAGGAAGGCCGGGTGGAATGGCCGAAGTTTTAGAACCGACAACTGTACATAGTACGGAGGATGGCACAGTTTTGGCCACGGAGGTGGCGAGTGTACAGCCAGCCGGGGATCCCTTACTTGGTATAGATGAGGTGCGGCCGACGGACGGCTTAGAGTCGGTCGTGGAGACAGTCGACGCACCGACACCGATGATCGAAGATCAAGCGCCTGTGGAGGACATCGCACGGGACCACAGAGACACCGAACGGGAAACCGTTTCGGTGAGTCCGTCATCGTCACCGGGGAGCACGGCGGCCACAGCCGTCGTAGCGACAACCACACCAACAGGGCTACCGGTTCGTTCGACGCGGAAGGAAGCGAACGAAATCATGTTGATGCTAGAAAAAACGATGGAGAAGGTGTGCGAGTGGAGCGAAAAGATCGAAGCCCAGACTTCGGCAACCGCAGGGCGCGGCGTAACAATTTGGAAGCGGCGACTCGCCAACTATGAGGAGGCCTTAAAACGGAAGGTCGCGGCTCTGTCAGAAGCAGAGAACGGGCAGGCGGAGCTCCGAAAGGCGTTGGAAACAAAGGACATGGAGTTGTCGAAAGTACGGGCGGAAATAGATGCAGAACGCAGGAACCGTACGAACATGGAGCAACTCCGAAGTCAGCTAAGGGAGGCGCAAGGAGATGTCCGATCGTTCAAACGACGAATCGGCATACTCAGGGACGATGCGGCCGAGGCTCGAAGAAACGAACAGAAAATGTCGGAAGTGTTCTCCATGCTGAACGACGAACACCAGAAGAACAAGGAGACGTGGAAGCGTATTCAGACTCGACTAGTGGCGGATGTCGAGAGCACGATCGAGGAGAATGGTCGATTGAAGAACGTCGTGGAGAGTCTGAACGTGGAAACGAAGAAGTTGAGGCAGGAATAGGACACGGCTTTCCGATGTCACCGACAAGCTCAAGAGGAGTTAGGACCCTTGAAAATGGAGCTATCGGTGGCAGTCGGGGATTTGAAGAAAGCTCAGACGACCCAGGTTACGCAGCAGATGGAAATCGATCGTCTCAAGGGAGGACTCGGAAAGAAGACGTACTTGGCTCAGGCCAATTTGAAGAAAATCGTGGAGAAATTCCGAGAACAGACGAACGCTGCAATTCAGGTCGCCACGGCTACGGCACTGCAGGGATGGTCCGAAAAAGCGGCGGAACTAAAGGTATTGCGAGCAGATAAGGCCAACTGGGATCTTCGTGGACCCGGATTCTGGAAGTTGGATAAGGCCAACTGCGAAGCTGTTCAGAAAAATCTAACAACGGACTTCATGTGGATTGCTCTCAACCATCGGGAGGAGATTACGAAGTTGTTAGAGCAACACGATGGGCTTGTTAAGCAGATGCACACGGAAATGGTAGCAGTGGCGGAACCGGTCGTTCTAACGGTGCAAGAACCCGAAGCTTCAGGAGAAGAGGACGCAGAGAACGAGGAGTCGGCGAACCGTCAATTTTGCACGTCCTGAATGAAGATTGAGATGTACATATTTTAATTTTTGTTTTTTTGGACTTTGTTTTTTTGCTATGGGTTCGACGTGTAGAACACTGTCCCACGGGCGTGCCATAGTGTTAGCCGGTTATTACGAAATTATGACAAAGTCGTAAATTCGTAATATCACGAAATAAGATCCAGTCAGAAAATCGGAAAATCGGAGAGTTACATGGAGATCCGAACCGACGTGATGTACATAGGGACTTGGTGATCCGAAAGGGTGCCAAGGTTGTATATAAGGCCATGGGGTCTATCTTGTTCAGGGTCTGAAAATAGCCGGAAGCAAGTTTTGTTCATAATAGAGGAGCTTTGTGCCAATCGTGTGTTCTCGTGTTCTGTCTGGGCAAGAGTCGAAATCTACAAAGAATCAGAGTCTACGATTAATCGTACTAATCGTAGAGTCGTGTGATGTTCGAAACCACGGATAATCGTGTTGTTTATTGTTACGAACCATCGTGATCTCAGGGTCGTGTCTCCATTCATATCCAACCACGACCAAGTCTTAGTCTTCATCTGAGGGCTAACATGAAGCCTCGGCTAATCTTGGGGACATTAGTCACAGGGACATTCTGGATGGACGAGTGCCAGTCCGAGGCTGAGTGTACAACGGAGGCAATAGCTAGGCTCCATACAGTTGAGTTGGTGGACAAGCAATGTTGATGCGCATCATGTTGCATGACAACCCATAGGCTGTCTTCTGGGCTTGTCCTATCTAGGGGTGTGCTCCAAGGATGGTAGGGTGTCTTGGTTGTGATGTATTAGATGCCAATTCATCAATGATGCGATGATCAAACATTGGAACATCATGCAGTACCTAGGAATGACCGAGAAGTACATATTATTAGTGTTGATGTGCAGCAATTGTGCATCCATGTTGCAACAAATTCACAGTAAAGTTGCAGCAAACTCGCGGCAATGTTGCAACTATGTGCTACAAATGTGTAGTAAAGTCATTGGCAATGTTGCAACGATTTTGCAGCAACGTACATGGATAAATTGCTAGAAATATTCAACTAACAACTTTTGAACTAAACTTACAAGGAACCTACATTGATGCTACATTTGATCGATATCAGGGCTCTCCACAATTTGGGCAATCCGTCAGATCCTCAATTTCTCATTGGAAGAGTAGACAATCATTGATACAAGCATGGATTCTCTGGTAGTCAATGTGATCATCGGTTTTCTTGGATCATCACGGGAAGCTGGTAGACAATGTGGTGTAAGTAACATGCTCCAAACGAAACTAAGCAATGCATCCACGCTGTTGTAGTGTACATGGTACACCCCTTCCAAATAATGAGAAAATGAGGATAGATCAATAGATATCCTATCTATAAGCCAGTAAAAATGAAAGAATGAGTTCTATACGTGCACAAAGTAAGATTTAAGCCTTCTACCGCCACGTTATTAGACTCCAAGTTTTACACTACACTAATATCTCATAAGTGACACAAAGTGCATCCACATATGATAAAAGGAATGTTCACGTGCATTTCATACCGAAAAAACATGCATGCATGACTAGTGTGCATGAGCGCATGCACAACTAGTGTGCATGAATGCATGCACAAATATTGTGCAACTATATAAACAAGGCTAGCTTGAAGCCTTGAGAATCATCAAGTTGGTCATCAAGAATCATCATCCAAAAAAATCATCATCGGTTCGAGGATCAGAAGGGATCATCAGGTCGAATCATCTTGTTGGGAATCATTTGGTTGGAAGATCATCCGGTTGATCATCAACTTGTCGGAGAGATTCTTGAGGATTAACAAATAAACCCATTAGCATTCATCTTGATCTTTCTTTCTTTCAATCTCTTCCTCTCCTCGTCCAAGACCCTAGTGGTCATCATCTGCCTCATGCGACGATCCGGTGTCGTACAACATGACATCAAGTGATGAACTTGACGTTAAGTGGGTGACAAGGAGATGGAGAATCAGCAAGCGGAGATAAATATGATGGTACTATTCGAGAGAATATTTCATGAGTAGCATGCGCAATCGGAGGCAACATTGACCGTGGAAAGGCTCCTGAAGCGGAACGGACAATTCAATGCAAAGGATGTGTCTCGCTATTTGTGAGATTACAAGGCTGAGATATTGTGATGTGGAATCTTTGATAGATTTCAAATCATATCCTTCAACCGATGGCTATAGATCGTCTTTAGGGGAGCATCCATGAGTTGAAGTGACAACACCCGACATGACCAGCGTTTGAAAAAGCATTGAAAACCACCTATGCAATGGAGGACTCTTCAAAGGCAACACGGAGGGGTTTTTAGGATTGGGTGGAGACTTTGGACAATGTCAGAACCAAGCAAGAGATTGATTGATTGAAGGAAGATATAAGAGAAGAGAAGAAGTGAGGAGGGTGGATTGATAAAAGAAAAGTGGGTTTATTAAAATAGAATGAGTACAAAGAGGAGTTGGATACGAGAAAGGCTTAATGCTGAAGACTGGTGTTGATTCGAATTGATTTGATATGATCTATATGTCTCTAATTATATGTTTCTATAAATTAGCCTAGAGATTTCTAAAAGGTTCTAGAATGTTCTATACCTAGAATTATATTCTAGAATGCTCTCGAAGGTTCTTGAATGTTGTACACCTAGAATATTCTAAGATGGTGTAGAGGGTTCTAGAATGTTCTAGAAAGTTCTAAAGTTTTCTTTTAATAAACTAATCACTATATTATGAAAAAGTAGCTTTTAGTATTTCATATCATGACCAACTACTTCAATGGTTAGGTTTCCGATTATGTAGTACGAGATCTAGGGGAAATAGTGTTCACTCATTCCTTACACTATCCCTCCTAAAACGACGAATAAAAGGAGTCGTTAACAATCTAGGGTTGGGTTTGTGGGGATAGCGACGATAAGAGTCGTCGATAAGAGCTTGAGCATTATAAACATTATCGACGAGTTCCCATTTGCGATCACTTGAGGTATAGTCTAGCCAATTAACGAGATAATACAACTTGTTGCACACAATTTTAGAATCAAGGATGCAGGCTACCTCTTACTTCAAGCTGTTAGAAAATTGGAGACTCGGAGGTTGGGGCGGCACAACACGATTGGGAATTGAGCTTGCGTGACAAGGTTCCAAAAAAAGTTGTGAAAGACTAGATCAAGCCGTAAATTTGTAGGAAGATCAAGACAAAATGTTGCATCATTAATCCGCTCTGTGATGACAAAAGGACCGAGGCATTGATAATCTAGCTTATCACATGGCTGAGTAGTCTTGACGTGATGCCGTAACAACCATACTCGATCACCAATCTTGAATGGAGATGGAAGACAATGGCGATTTGCATGGGCCTTATATTGGGCTTGAGCTTTCTGAAGATGTGAAGACAACTCAGACTGGAGCTATTGCAGGTGATGGTGCAGGTGAGATCGTTGGAATGTCCACGAGATAGCAACGAGGATGGTTACTAGTATAGGCATAGAAATTTGTTTCAAATTTGTCGGGAAATTTGTAATTTTTCTTAAATTTGACGGAAATTTTGTCAAATTTGTACGAAATCTAAAATTTGTTTCAAATTTGGGTAATTTCACGGCAAAATTGTGACATGTCAAATTTGACAAAAATGTGAAATTTGTTATTAATTCATAGGGAAGTTAGGGAAATTTCTGAAATTTGACGGCAAATTTGTGAAATTTTTCTGAAATGTGAAATTTGGTTGAGATTTTGCGGCATATTTGTGCAATTTGGGGAATTTTATAGAAAATTTGTGAAATTTGGGGGAAATTTGTGTAATTTTTCACATATGAGAAATTTGTTAGAAATTTGTGTAATTTGTCATAAATGTAATATTTGTTTGAAATTATTGTAATTTGTCAGAAATGTGAAATTTGTTTCAAGTTTTGGGAAAGTTGGGCAAGCTTAGACATTTCTGGAAAAATTTGTGATATTTGTTTGAATTTTTCTGAAATTTGTTAGAAATCTTAAATTTGTGAAATTTGTTAGAATATTTCCAGAATTGTGAAATTTCTTTAGAAATTTCTAGGAAAATTTGTTAATATTTTTCTAAAATTGGTTGAAATTTGAATTTTGTGAAATTTGTCAGAGTTTTTCTAGAATTTGTCTGAAATCTAAAATTTGAGAAATTTTTCGAGTTTTTAACCTAAACCATAAACTCTAAATTGTTAAAATTTGTTAGTAAATTTTGGAAAAAGTTTTGAAAATTTTTAGTATTTTTCAGAAAATTGCTAGTATTTTTAAGGTTTTGCTAGGAATTGTTAGATATTTGTCACAAAATGTGGGAATTTTTAATAATTTAGGGTTAATTTTTAGTGATTTTTAAATTTTGTAATAATTGCCAATGTAATAATTTGTTCGAATTAGGGTTTAGGGTTAATATTCCAATAAACCGGTTGTATGTATGGCTTTTTGTATAATTATAACCCAAAAATATAGATTGATGGCTGATAGATCACCCCTTCCTCCCACACCAGAGAATGAGTGGCATGGATATCATGCTACCATGAGATAATGGTAACATCAAATGTCGCTTCACTTTGGTGGTATACCACCAATAGAGGAGATGGGACCATATACAACATGGCATCCACCTCTAGTCCCACCGGTGAGGGATCGGCTAGGGTCGTTTGATGTGAGCTTGGACACCGCTCCTGGTATCACCACACCCCACACAGTTGGGAGCACGCCCCTAGGTGGGACAACCCCATGAGATATCCCTCAAGTTGTCGTGCGATATGATATGCAGCAATGCATGCCATCACACCTATCCACGAACTTGACTATAGGGAGCCCAGCTATGCCTCCCCCGTACACTCGGCCTAGGACTAGCACCACCCTGCAACTAACGTCCCCTAGATCAGCCAATGCCTCATCGAGTCAAGCGAGCCCCACCTTGAGCCACACTAGATCTAGTCCTAGCTCATCTACACATGAGAGCTCAGCCTTTCATAGTTTGGGACGTGGATGTGAACGTCATAGGTGTTGCGGACGGGATGATGTTGTTGATGGGAGCGCCCACGTCACACATTTTCGACCTGATCATGCTGGTCGTGATCACGATGTCTGCTGATCATTTTGCACCCTCGATGACAGTGGGAGGATCGTCACAAATCTCTGGTCCAAGCATGCGTTGATACCTCCTGGACTTAGTGACAGTGCATGTTCGGAATGTGTATGACCCCTCGACATAGAGATGGGGTAATCAAACAGATCATATATGCATTTCACACTCAGTACCCCATGCCCGAGCACTCTATAGTGAGCTCAGTTTGGCTTCATCGGACCGTATATTGCGAACTGTCGGAGCAACTACACAAGAGTTGCTCAGGCAATAGTAGACCGGGAGGCAGCTTAATTACCACCACAATTAGATGGTGAGCAGCCCAGAACATTCACGAGCCTGACTAGAGGAATCCTTGGCACAAGGGGCGTCGAAATGCAGTGCTCGACATGTCACTGTATGTGCGACAGATTGGATCACGTGGTGCCCCGAGATGGGGTAGCAGAGGTGTTTCAGCTTTAAATGGCGGAGTTTGTATGTATCTCTATACATCAATATTGTTCCCTTTAATATATTATTAACTGGTGTCTTAAATAACATAAACTTATTAGTGTTCTTATTTTTGTGTAGATGGGTGTCCTTGGTCTCTAGCCATATTCGGATGAGGAGGATTATCACCGAATACATCCACGATGTGAGTCGTGATGTATTTCAGAAGTCTCGGTCTCATCACAAATGACCAACTGATTCTTGGTTTGAGGATACATCCATAGCTGTCGGGTACCAGTGTTGCTTTGTAGGCAGGCGAAGGTGTAGCGGCTGCTCGAGACCTACTTGAGCAAAACCTTGAGCAAAGCGGCCCATCATCACCTGTTTACATTGAGGCGATACACACCGACCCTGGGTCTGGTAATATATCATTAGGGTTAGATATTTACGACTATAATAGCCCTAGTGAGTACGATCCTTCTCTGGAGACATTTTTTTGTTTCTTGTAAAACTTTAGTTCCATTATATTTTTAGACTTTTAATGATTGTAATCTATATTTCATGTTCTAATTTGAGATCTATAATTTGATTGATTAAAATATTCAGTTAATTGTCGAAATTCTAACACCCGACCAACAAATTTGTAGCAAATGCACACTAAATGAGCATTAAAACGTCCAACAAACGACCACTAAATCATTAGTTTGAACAATGCAATTTTGTAGTAAATAAGTGTTTACTTTGAAATAAAATAACGTCAAATGTCTAGTAAACATTGCATAAAATATGCACAAAAGCTCACGTAAACTTTGTAGAAAAACTTGCATAAAACTTGCAGAAATACTCGCATACAATATGCATCAAAACTCGCGTAAACTTTGGAGAAAATCTTGCATAAAACTTGCAGAAATACACGAGTAAAATATGCAGAAAAACATGTGTAAACTTTGATGAAAATATCGCGTAAAAATCGCATAAATTCTAGCATAAAATATGCCGAAACAGTCGCATAAACTATGCAGAAAAACTCACGTCAAATGAGAAGTAAAACTCGCGTAAAATACGCAGAAATAGTTGTGTAACATATGAAGAAAAACTCACGTCAAATATGCAATAAATCTCGTAGTAAAATTCACGTATAAGTCGTGGCAAAGCTCGGGGTAATAGATGCGGTAAAGTTCCCAAAAAGTTCGTGGTTAAAATAGCGGCAATGGTTGCGGCAAAGCTCCTATAAATTGTCCGTTAAATCTTGCGTATATGTTTGCATATATGTTTGCGTTAACGATAGTGTATATGTTAGAGTATATTTTAGCATATAAATTCGCATATAATATTGCATATATAATCTGACAAATCTCGCGTATATGGTTGTGTATATGTGAGTGTATAAGTTCGTGTATAATTTTGCGTATAATTTTGTGGCAATTACATGACAAAATTTTTTATGTGATTTGCCGCGAGTTTTCCCACAATGTTTTATGAACTTTTGCAGAACAAATTTCATAGCAAAATGCATGGCAAACTCGCCAATACCTTGTAGTGATTGTACATCTTTCAAGAACATTCTGAAATTCTGGTGCATAGAATTTTGGTGAATGTTTGCCAAGTGGCATGCGATCACGTGGTGTGCCATGCAGATGAATGTTGGCCATGTCACATATGCCATGTAAGTCAGTAGAAGACCTATAAATTGAACTCCACTCTTGATGAACCATTTTGGTTCAAATTGTCAAGGTCAAGCGAATAGAATAAGAATATTGTATGGGTCAAGCGAATAGAGTAATAAGAAAAGCTAGTAGAGTAAGAAGAGAAGCCAATAAAGAGAGCGAATGATATAACGCATATAAAGATTGGAATCATGTTAATAACCAGCTAGAGTACAGACAAAGAAGACAAGTCAATGAAGAGAGCGAATGATATAATGCATATAAAAATTGGAATTGTATTAATAACCAGCTGGAGTAGAGAGAAGGCTAAGGGGGTGCGTAAAGAATGTGTTCAACCAAAATGGTTCATCAAGAGTGGAGGGGTTCAATTTATAGGTCTTCTAATGACCTGCATGACATATGCCACATGAGCAACATTTATCTGCATGGCACACCACATGGCCGCACGCCACTTGGTGAACATTCACCAAAATTCCATGCACCAGAATTCCGAAATGTTCTAGAAAGATCTACAGTATTAGTTGTTCTACAACATTACAATATTATTCTATCATATACATGACATGTCACACTTTATAAGGTTTACGAAAATGACACATTTTTTACCATATACGAAGAGTATCAGTAGTGAAGGTACAATTGATCTCGTTCTGCGAGAAGTTTTTCGATAGCATGGTCTTCCCGATAATATTATTAGTGATTGAGACCCTCAATTCGTGTTTAAATTCTAGCGACATTTATTGTTATTATTAAAAGTATCTTGTAATCTTTCTTCAAGTTACCATCCATAAACTAATGGTCAAACAGAGGATATCAATCAGACATTAGAACAATATCTTCAAGGTTTCATCAACTATCAACAAGATGATTGGGCATCTATTCTACATTTTGTAGAGTTTGCCTATAATAATTTTGTCCATTCCTTTACTATAGTTACACCATTCTTCTCCTACTGTGGTCAACATCCTTGTTGGACATTCTTAGAGCTTCCTCCATTTGCTACCTATCCTTGTGCGGAAGAACGTCTCTCTTGAATTCGTTAGATTCAACAAGATGGTTGAATGAGCTTGCGGCAGCTCGACAATCTTGGAACACAAATTTCAAGACTTGACTATGAACTCCACGAATGAGGGTGAACCTACATTTTTAGTGAAGCCATTTAAGAGATACAAGAAAGAAAGCATCAAGGTGGCTAATGGCAATTGGCTTGGCCAAACACACAAATCAGTCTTTTGATATTAAGAATTAAGAAATAATGCAATTCATGCAAGGATATTGCTTTCTTTGAATTGTTTGGGTGAGTGAGGTTTACATTGGTCATTTTTCGTGTTTTATTGTTTAGGGAGAAAACAAAATGTTGACACTGTTTGTAAACCCTCTCATCATAGACTCAAATATGCTCAATTTTGTCTTGCTTTCTATCATAAATTACCCCAGTTATGATCATGCCTGAGTGTGTCTAATAATATACATTATGATTTTTCAACAAATTCTATATTCCCTTTGAAGATTCCAAAATTGCTTAATTGAATCAACACATCTATACAGAAATGTCTCTAATTACTCCTACTTCTACATCAATATCTTTCAATTCCCATTTTAATCTTGCAACTTGTTGATAACACCATTAAAAATATTCGTAACATCCATTCCGGTTAAATCTTCATCCAAAGTTATATTCATTCAATTTTTCCGAAAAATACTCCCTCCTCTCCATGTTGGTTGAAGCCATTGATCCTGTTTTTGTACTCAAACACTATATCCTCCAAATCTTCCAGAGCAACCTAGGAAGTGTTTGCCCTTGATCATGGTTAAATAGGGAGACCATGTTGATTGTTATCACAGTTTTGATCATCTGACATGCATTTAGAATCATGCCTCTTTCCAACTAACTGCTCGATTGTGTTTCCCATACAAAATTTATCAAGAAGAAAATAGAGACGGCTGTAAATCCTAGGATAGTGTGATTCACAAAGTTAGAAAAAGCAAAAACAGAACAGGAATTCCGAAGAAAATCTCTTCAAATCTGCAAAATTGCTGCCTCCAGAATCAATTACAACTGTGTTAACACAACACAAGCAATGGATATACTTGCGAATCCAGCATCACACAATCTAAGGATTTCTGGCTTTATTAACCAGGCCAAAAACCCACTAGTGATCTCCTATCAACCTCATCCTTCATATGGAAACTCAAACTTACCAGTCTTTTAATATACATTTAGACCACACCTTCTATAGAACAACAAGTACACTTGTTCTTGTAAAACCCTACTAGGACCTACAACTGAAACAACTCCATCATCAAACCGTAACCATTGCCCATCAAGCTGTTTCGAGTGTGTGGTATAATGCCCACGAGAAGGATCCTTCCCATGATGGGTAAGTGTTGCCACCAATTCGTAGTTGCGCGACTGTTAAAAGAGCCGAAAAAAGGTAATTAAGTATATGTCTACCAATGAATTACATGTATCTTCATAACATGTGATTATCTATATATACCTGAATATGAACTCATGTATATGGCAATGCCATTCATATCTACTATAGACAATTATCCAATTATATACATATATGAGCATATATACAAAATGGTATTATATATCTATAAATACAGATATAAACTATATGCTGACATCTAATTTATCTAGTAAAATGTATGTGATAGCCCCACCTGTGAACATAGGACATGTAAAAACTAAATGCAACCTTATTTCGCAATGCAATCAAACATTTTTGACGTCATCTATATGCTATTATTTACTTATTGTAACATCTCTTTGTGTCATTCATAGATGAAGGTTGACCTCAGATGCAGCATTTGCGTTGGCTAGTAAATCTCGCCCTAATGTGAGATTGAACGGGAAATTAAGAGGTTTATGCAACTTGTCGCTGCCTCGGGAACCATAGCTGAACCTCTTTAGATGTAGGATCAACACCCGAGGCAATGTCTGTATTTTTAATGACTTGCTTGCACCAACTGCCACAGCCTGAAGAGCATAAGAAAATGGATGGAATTCTGCATCCACTTATTGACTAAGATATAGCATATAGCTCGTTAACAGAAAATTTTGCAAAGGATTGTATTTGACCTTTCCAGCCATGGTCTTATAACCTTCCAGAGTCTCAGGAGCTGCAAATAGCTTCAATGCATCCTCCACATTATGTACAGCTTCATAAAGGATATCCAAATGTAGAACCAAAAAGGGCTGAACAGTCACTGAAGCTTTGCTTCCTGTTACACCACATACAAATCTCTTTCAGAAAGTTGAATATAATGACTATCTCAAATATAGACAGGAGGAACAAATATAGCCTGCTTGGAAATTTATTGACGTAATCTCACAAAGTCCCACTAAACATTTCCCAGCAGTATTAAGAAATATATTCATGTAGTACTGATACTAGTCTCACAATATAAAAAGAAAGCTGGATTCAAAATAGAAAGATTCCCTCTTCACCGAAATGAAAGTCTGATAGGTTTAGATGCTCATTAATCTTGTGAAAGTTTAATAGGTTTATAAAAGTTCAAGAAAGTTTAGAAATAAAAATGTGCAATTTGTGAAAACATGAAAACAGTTACCACATCAGATCTTGATTAGCTTGATATGTTTAACACCGCTACATGGTCATAGTGGAAAACAAAATGAATTGGTTGAGATGGAAGAGATTCTTATGAAAATTAAACTGAAGTCCAAATTAGATTTATCACCTAAAATAAAAGAACAAAAATCATATATATATTTAAGAAAACCAGATAGTAAGATCAAAAGTATACACATTTGTTCACATAATATAAGGAAGGCATTTGAAATTATAAAACCAAACCTTTTGTCTTCACAACACTGCATAACTCTCCCCCAAATATATCACTGAGAGCTGACTTATCAAAAGCATGAGTACGGACAACAGCAGTCCGATTCTTAGGACCCACTGTCTCCCAATCATCCTCTTCGTTGGCCATTGTTGTGTGCTTCACAGTTGAAATTCGTCTTGTGTCTTCTAAGCGCAGTAGTTCATTGTGAAATTGATCCATTATATAACTAAGAAATTCTTGAGCATCTTCTTGCCTGCACATATGAGATTGCATCTAGAATTGAAGAAACATCAACTACCATTATGCTAAGAAGAAAATAATAATTCTACCTGTTCCTTGCAAAACCAGTGGTTGGTTGATCAGGGTTAAAACTGTGCAGAACACTATCAAACATCGATGGCCGGAAAGGTTTGGCTACTTCAACTGATCCCTTACTGCTTTTTTCATCTTTCTCGAAGAACTCAAACTCCTTGAAAAAATCAACAAATGCCTGGAGGGTAGGGAAGCCAGCCTGCCAGAACTTCCTCTCTCTCTATCTATACATATTTCTCAATCTCTAAGTTGTTAGCACTCTTTGGTTTTATAGGAGACTTTCACCTGTTCTTTCTTTTTCTCTCCCTCTCTCACAAGTATAACTTCAATGAATTGCACAATGAAATAACTCTCAATAACCATGATCATAAAATAGTATACCTCAGGAACTCCACGTGCGTACAGAGTATGAAGAAGGTGTACAAATGGTGAACAAGAAATCAGAGCTTGCAAAGTCGCAGTCAGAAAGCACAAATTTCCTCTGTTGATCAAGCCCCTTGGGTGCAACCTCTTCCCAACCAAATTAGGATTATTTAAGCTCTGTATCCATAAGTCACCGCTCAGCTCAGTTATCTGCATTGCTTCCATTTTTTTGACACCAACCTTGTCATGTTTCTTACTTGATTCTGAGTTTGAATCATGAAGAGCTGCCCAAGATTTAGATACTGCTTTCATCTGAACAAGATTATCACTATCGCATGAGCTTAGGTCTCTACATAATGAATCAAGGGACTCGGTATTTCCTTTCACCTTTGAATATTCGAACGATTCAACAAAATTCCTGGGTGAATCTAGCTTGGATCTATCTACGTTATTAAAACTAACAATTTCTTCATGTACCTCCACCTTGCTCCCAACATGGTTAACCAAACTTTCAGTAGTTAATGTCTCAGATGAGCCATTACAAACCACTGGGCCTGCCTTTCTCAAGTTGATGTTCATTATCTGCTTTGCTTCTTCACTAATCATAGCCTCATTCAACATGACCGATGAGACAACGGTATCACCAAGTGGAATCCCTAGTTTATTTGTCACTGGGGGAGATTTGTTTTTAGGCATACAAGACATGTTAATCTTAGAAAGATCTGAAATAGGCCAAAGCTGGATAGCATCATGCTGTTTAACTGCTCCATCAACAGTAGATTGTGAGAACACTAGAGGAGAGACCATTTCTTTATTGATTAAAGTCTTCCTTCTATTTATCATTTGTGGAGATGTGCTGTTGAGTATGTTAGAAATAGTATTGACCTCATCTGAAACATATTGATACTGGCAGGCCTCATCTTCAGAGAAGGATCCAAAAACAAATACCTGTAAAAAACATAGGAAACATCTAAAAACCCACAAATAGGTACTCCTCAAGTGGTTTCCTGCATCCTTCACTGTTTAATCATCAAACCATAGTTATATCATTTGGTCCATACTTATCACATATTTGAGAAGTTGCAATACGTCACTATGTTACAATGGCTTATCTATATTCCCAAGAACAGAGACTAGCACACACTGTAGAGATAATACATCCTTTCTTAAACAAAAAAAAGAAACATCCTAAACGATTTTACATATTATTTACAAGCGATAGAGAGGATAGCATCTCCAGTTGTGCATAGAAATTGGCCCTATGACCATATGTTTTCTACCCTGTGCTTAGAAGTTCCACTATCCTTTGAGCACTCATCAAAAATTTAATCCCTTGCACCTTTCTCTGATGTGTTGAAAATACTTTATTGCTAATTAATATTCCCTCTTTCCCATTATTAGGTCAGGTGTGTGAATCCTTATGGAGAATACACCTTTCAAACACACAAAATCAGGAAATCTGCAAAGACAGACACATACCTGATTATCCATTTATGCAGTGGATAAAAAACGGACCATCAATAAAGACTGTATAGCTTGAAGAATGCTATCACATTCTGAAGAAATGAAACTCACTGATGGACGCACTAAACCAAGGCCTAGCATTCAAAAACGAAAAAGAAATCTCGATTAGCTAGTTGAAACTTCTTCTTGTAGCAAATACCTGGTAACCATGTCAAATAAAGCAACCTAATGTACTACATCAAAAAACCAGAGCACTTACTACGCAAGAATGTTCGAGCCCTAACATTCATAAATATCTTTATTTATGATCATCACGAGCTACCATACTGGCATATGAATTGCAACAAATTTGAAAAGAAGTGCATACCTGATTTAGCCATTGGTGTACAGGGAGAGCACATCATAAATTGTCGTTGACCTCACAATTTGTATGAAGCATCACCTTATGAAGCAAAAAACACTTGAGGGAGCTGGAAAACCAAACCCAGTATCCAATATAAGAAAATCGTTCAATTTATAGTAATCATGGAAATATTCTATCTAGTAAATATCTATGGAAGATATGTTCTTTTACCAAATCATTACAGGAAATATAGTACAATCAAAGACATAGAGATATGCAAAGAAGAGCATACGCAATCATTACACTGTTTTGGATTGAACAAGGCGTCACACAATATATCAGTGTAAAAGAAAATGAGACCATAGCCCTAATATTTACAAAAAGGTTTCCGAAACCATCGTCTTAACATTTCCAAACGGTCTACAGAAGCAAAGAAAAAATTCATCTTGGTACCGGGAAGCATTTAAATCGTAAACCTGGCCCCCATATTTATCATTCATATGATGCTCTGATGCAACCAAAAACCTTAAAACGTTCCTCTCAATCCTAAAATCCACCCATCTGGGGAATGGAAACACTCAACGCTCCCAATAGAACTAGTCCTCGTCACTGGAAAATCTACTCAAACCCGCAATCACAAGCCTCGCAGCTGAGTTAGATGGATGGAATGCAAAAACCGAGGCCTGAACCTACATTGAAATGGTCCATCAAAGCTCTAGTGGAAGCGAAACATGAGCAACAGACAGTTCTTTGGCCATGGATCATCCACAGGGAAAAAAGCGGATGCGGATGAAACAGAGGCCCGATCGGCACAAAAACGAGAATCAGCGCGATGGAAGGGGAGGGCGGGGATTACCAAGAAGTAATGGATGAAAGCGGAGCGAGCACAGAAGGGGAATCAACGAAGTATTAGAGTACCCGAGACAGTCGGAATTCCGAACAACAGGGCAACGTCCTGGATTCTTGTCTCTGCGTGCGGTTGCGGGTGAGGGTGCGTGCGTGCGTGCTCTGTGTCTTCTGTACGCTGTCTGCGAGCGTCTCGGCGAATAATGGTGTTGGAGAAGAGAGGAAGGTTTGTGGGCATATATATAGACATGGAATGATCAGCTCTTGTTGTCGCTGGTGTTTTTTGCTGGGCGTTTTTTGCTGTATTTGTTACTTGTGTTATCAACACAGTTTAAAAAGGGGTCGGAAACACAGTTTAGAAAGGGGTCGGAAACACAGTTTAGAAAGGGGTCGGAAGCACAGTTAGAGGAGGAAGAAGAAGACGAAGAAGAAGAAGGCTGGGTGATTGGGAACGGCATGGGAACATAGTTATCAGGTCAAAAACATAGTTAGAAAGAGGTTATCAAGTCGAAATCACAGTTAGAAGAAGAAGAAGAAGAAGAAGAAGAAGAAGAAGAGAAGAAGAAGAGAGGGTGAAGAGGAATGGACACACACACATGCATAGAAATTTGCTAATATTTGCTAATGTTGTTGCTAGTGTTATCCAGTCGAAAACATAGTTAAGATAGAATGAGCAAGAGGGAAAGAGAGAGTTGGAAGAAACATAATGAAAGGAAAAAGTCGAGGCGCTCATTCTCGTCCAAAAGGGGGTTTATATGGTTACAAAGGGGACATGTCCAACTCAATCTGTGTCCACTATTGGACGTCCAAGAACGGTTGTCTACTGAACATAGGGCTTCAATAACAAAGCACGAAATGTTAGATGAAAATGCTTGTGTTCAAACTATGTTGATCTGTGAGCATAAAGTAATTAACGGTTGCAAGGTTTGGTTAAATATGTTTAAATTGTTCTAGATGATCTTCAATGGAAAGATTGGTTGAGACTTTCTTATATCCATGCATCATCCATAAAAGATAGTGTCTCGTGTTTACATAGAATGGATTGTGGCCCCTTGAAGAATAAAATCAATTATTGTAATCAAAATGTATAGCCATATGTAGAAAATTCTGTCGACAGTTGATGGAATGATGAAAATATTATCTAAGGTTGCTCTTATTAACTCGAAGAGAGATTCTATGGATACCAAGTAACTATGTCCAAAATTTTATAATAAATTGTGGCCAATGATCATTGATGATTTCATGTAGATCGAGACCATGGTGTTTGAATACTTATTGCATGACAATATATACCATTTCTTGACTACTGGAAGTCTTCATACATGTCAAAAAATGTGTTATCTTGATAAAACAATCAATCATTATGAAAATTATATCGTAACCTTTTGAAAATGGGAGATTTGTGATGAAGTCTAAATCTAATGAGATTGATTTTCATGGACCAACAAGAATGGGCAATAGTTGAATATGGTATCACTAAATATTTGATTGACATAGTTACAATAAACGATATGGTGGATGCCGAGGAATCTTTGATGGACAACATATATCATAAATATGAACATAATCCAGCATGATAAATTGGTGAAGATCAGGACGGCACCTCGACCCATACCTGCATTGGCTGCTGCGTGGTCAAGCGCTTTCAAGCCAAGGTTGTGGAACAAGTGGACGCCACTTCTCTTAGGCCTTTGGAGCCCTATGTGGCACAAGCAACCAAACTCCAACTCCTCTACACAAAGAAGGCGGCTCTAGATCAACATAGCATAGGGGTAGTGCGGTTGGTGTCACGGTCAAAGCTAGCTTGTCAACAATGATGGAGTCGAAAGACACGAATACGACAATAAGAAAGACCAGATAAAAACAAGAAAATAAGATATGTATTACCAGGAGACTTGGAGTACAAGGCGTCGAAGACTGCCGTTGAACCAAAATAACTTGTTGCGCATGATTGTTTAATCCAAAATAGCTTGAACTTTATATTTTGGTCCTTCAGCAAGGTAGACTGGAGGTGTGGATGGAAATACTTGTCCTAGAATAGAAGTAGATACACAAGGTTCCAATAATGAGACATGGAACACTGGATGAAGGTTCATATGTCGAGATAGTTGTAGTCGAAAAGCAACATCATTGATTTTGTGAGATATTATAAAAGAACCAAGACGTTGGTAGTCTAATTTGTCACAAGGTTTGGTTGTCTTCACATTGTGCTGTAACAACCATACTCGATCCTCAATTTGAAACTTTGCTGGTTCAATCTTAGAGCCAGAGTCCAAACGATGTCAATATGTTGCTTTCTTGTATGAGGCCTGAGCATGACGCAAATGGTTAGAAAACTTGGCTTGAATGTCCTTTAGTTGCAATAAAAGCTCATGAACAGTAAGGTTTTTAGAGATATCTGAATGTTCAAGTATCATCTAACAAGGAACACTCTTGCATAAAGAACAGGTAATATTGCGTAAAAAGAGAAGTATTTAGAATATTTCCTCATATTCTGCAAAAAATCCTTAGTTTTTTTCTTATGTTTCAAAAGACTTTGATACTAGTATCAAGTAATTTGAAAAAGAGCCCAAAAATATAGAAATTTGTAGCACAAGAAGTTTATTTTCAAAATACAGAAACCATTAGAAAATTGATCTTTGACAAAAAAAATTTAAAATTTTCAATATATGGAAATGGGTTTATGGTAATAAATCAATTGCTTTGACATTCTATAGGAAATATAGAGCAACTACGATTAATAGATTTAATGAATTTGACTATAGAAGAATATGTATCAAGATTTTATATTAGAGTTAGATTGAAAAATGTCCATGATCATGATCATGGACAAAAAATACATGAAAAAACATAATAATTACAAAAAGTTGATCGGAGGCATCGACCCTTGCTGCTTAAGGAGCTGATTTGCAACAGGGGTCAATATGACACATTGACCTTTGATGCATGTGAGGGGTGGCCGGCTGACTGAAGGGGTGATTAGCAGCAGAGGTCCCTGCAGGGCATCGACTTCTCCTGCTTATCACCCTCACATGTAACAAGGGTCGATGCGCCACAACAACCTTTGTTGCTAATCACATGGTTTAATTCAAGAAGTTCATGCACCCTACCGATTTCTTGCACAAAACATGGAATTTTTAGAAGGGGCTGATTTTCAATATATATATCACTTTATGCAAGAAGTCGATGCAACGCAAAAAGGCATGTATTTATACAAAAAAGAAAACATTCTAAGGAACAAAAAAAATTGGAGATATTGCTGCAGATCGAAGATAATACACCAAAATAGTTATGAAAACTAGTTCTCCCTCTTTCGAAATTTCTAAATCGACTTTGCAACCAAAAATGAAAATGCAATGGAATAGGTTAATGAATAACCCAACCACGTCCACACTATACAATACATGTTGAAATAAATATATTTTTATACGCTCTTATATTAATAAATGAGGTCTTTTATACAAAAAGTCGATGCGATGCATCAACCCCTGCTGCTTAAGGGGGTGGTTTGCAACAAAAGTTGATGCGCCGCATCGACCCCTGATGCTTAAGGGGGTGGTTTACAACAAGGGTCGATGCGCCGCATCGACCTCTGCTGCTAATCACCCTCACAATCAGCAGGGGTTGATGCGGAGCATCGATCTCTGCTACTAATCACCTCCTCTACTGCTAATCACCCCCAGAATCAGCAGGGGTCGATGCGCCGCATCGACCCTTGTTGCTAATCACCCCTGTGTACTTGCATCGACCTGCTGCATGAGGAGGTGATTAATAAGAGAGGTCGATGCGCCGCATCGACCCCTACCAGATGTGGGAGTGATTAGCAACAGTGGTCGATGCGCCGTATCGACCCCTTTAATTTTAGTTATAATTATATTTTTATTTCACCATTTATTGTGTAGTGTGGTGGTTAAGTTATTCATGTCTTATGCGAAAGTTCTTGGGTTTAATTTTCGCCGTCTCCAATTTATTTTGTTCCGCATAATGTTTATCTTTATTATTTTTGTACAAATACATGCCTTCTTGTATTGCATTGACTTCTTACACAAAGTCATATATCTATTGAAAATCAGCCCCATCTAGAAATTCCATGTTTTATGTAAGAAATCGGTAGGGTACATGAATTTCTTGATTAAAATCATGTGTTTACTACAAAAATAATAAAATGGTGAGGATTGAATCAATGACCTTTTTATAAAAATGAAATAATCTAACCAATATACTATAATTATAATAATATTATAAAATATTATTCAAATATTTAATTGTTTTATATGATAATAAGCATTTTCTAAACAATGATAAGGGTTTAGGTTCTCGGAGCGATTCAAAAGTTATCCTTGAGACGCTAATTGGCAAAATGAACTGGCCGAGAAAATGCGCAATTTTTAGATTTTAGTGATCAGTCATCAATTCTGAACTTAGCAAAAATGCGGAAATCAGAATTGCTAGATATGTAATTACGTACCTCTAATATCTTATGCCAATCATGGGACTTCAGACTCGCGAGTTGCTCCACCCCTTTGCGTCTTTGTTTTGAGAACGCCCCTCTCAAACATCGCATATACCCGGTTGGGGTTCTAACTCTGGTGATCATCTCCTTTACATCTCACATCTCTGTTCTGGTCAAGGTCCATGGCGCCCTCGGTAATATCACTTGTCCATTTTTGCGCTCCACCGGCCATGCACTGGGCATCTTCCCGCAACACTGCAAATC
>JBBBWG010005358.1:1981-28063 GCA_037176905.1 Azolla pinnata
GTCTGCTCTCAAGACGACCTCCGCCAGAAGGCTCGAGTTCGAGCCTGCGATCGGCACGCCGCGGATGAAGGAATCATCGTCGAATGGAGCAGCGAAGAACTGCAACAGGCTTGAGCTGGAGGGAGGTTCGATGATGATGGCTCGCGAATCGTGCAAGGCGGAGATGATGATGCCGAAGAGGAGCTTGGGAGCGTGGATCAACAGCAGCGTACAGGCTCTCACAGGTCAAATACGCGGGGCTCAGATCCTCCACAATCAGTCGACAGATATGGAGGGGATGAATTGAACTTCACTGATCTGAACTGAATTAACGAACTAACCAACAAACCAACTCAAGAATGGGGGCACTGGAGCAGAATTGTGCATGTTCTAAGCAAAAATGGCAACAGTTTCTCTACCCAAATGACTTGCAGAGCCCGACAACCTACCTCTAGGAGGACAACCTACTTCTAGGAGGAAGAAGAAGAAGAAGAAGAAGAAGAGGAAGAAGAAGAAGATTCAATCCATCTTCTATCAATCAATGCATCTGCAGGAAGGCCAGCCTTGTCTTTGTTCTCAGCAAAGAGGAAGAAGCTATTCAATCTATTCAATCAATCTACATATACGCGTAGTAGTTAGTTAGTAGCTATAAGATTGGGATTAGGCAGCAGAGCGCACACACATTCCAGCACAATGGAGGGCTTTCAACTTGTGGCACGTGCTCCGAAGCGTCACGTGTTAATTTTGAACGTTCTGTGTAACCTTTAGCCCACGCAAAAGGAGGGGGGAAGAACTCATTAGAATGTTTTGCACCCAAGAAGAAAGTTATGGATTTTGTTCTTGTAAGGAGTGGTTTGGTGCTGTATGTAGGCGGAATGAATCGGCAATCTTGTTGTAATTTGCACCGTTGACGATGGTGCTCGTGCAGTACATTATCGGGCGAAATCGGCACGGAGAAATGCTGTTTCGTCGATCGCTCTCAGCTCTTTTTTCGCGCATATCGTAGCGTGGAACGCGGTGTGCAGGGATGGTTGTTAGGCTGGAATCGTCTGTCTGTCCCCGTCGTTCCGCATTGAACCGGCTATCTAACTAATAGGTGCTTGCTTCTAAACTAAATCCCCGATCGAGCCCCCAAGCCTTCTCGACAAAGCTCCGCAAACCCGTGCGCATTGATCGATTACCGGCGATTACGCGCGCCGATTTTGTGCCGCAAGTTCGCTGGGTCTGCCGAAACCGTCTGTTTATATGCAGTTAGTTAGTTCCTCCGATATGGTGAATACCGCATTCTTCGAAGTGCTTTCAACGATGAGGCTCCGGAACGGAACGTTAATGGCTTAAGTATGTAGACAGTAGTAGTATATAGACAAGACCAAGATGGACGAGAGAGATGTGTGAAGGAAGAAGCAAGCTCTCTTTGCAGTTGTGTGTGTGTGTGCTTCACGAGAGAGAACGAAAGAATGGAGGGCAACGTTGGAAATCTGGTTAACGAGGAAGTCGGTTAGTGAGTAGAGTAGTAGGGGTAGGCTCAGAATTTAGCGAAACCTTCAGTAAACTGTACATACATTATATGGTACGAGCTACGGCACGCTCGTGTACCCGTCCGCCCGAGGCGACAGCGATCCGCTCCGCTCCGATCCGATCTCGCGTCTGACGTCGATCGATCGTCCGCGCTAGATCTACCACCACCGGGCTGCTCCCGTTGCCGTAGGCTTTTCCCGATCGATCCCCCTGCAATTTCTCCGAAATGGTAAGCGATGGATGGAATCCTCGTTCTTCCCTCGGTACTTCAAATTCGCCCGACCGCTCCGCTGCATTGCCTCTGAGAGAGATCGGTAGGGCCTAGCTTTTAGATCCGGATCTTTGATCCAGCGAACAGAGATCGGAAATCCCGGCTACACTGCGATCTAGCATCCTTTTGCTGGCTCATTCATTACGTGCGTGTACGATGCGGTTGTGGAGCAGAATCAGTACATCATATTGGTTCCTTTTTTCTTTCTCCTCTCACGAGTTTCAAGTAATAATGTGTGTATTCTCTGGGAACGGAGGGGTAGGGATACAGAGAGAGAGTCTTCAGAATTGTGGGATACATAATCGTCCAGCACATTGTGTATTGAAAATGCTAGTTTTATATCCTACTACTCTCCTTTCTGCAAATGTGAAGAGATTTGTACACTCCGAGATGGAGAACACCGAAACCCGTGATTCAAAAAGTCAATTTGTGCAGGATATACATCAATTTCACATAAAATTTCTGACGAGTGGTTGAAGGTTTGATTTTTGAGGAGTCTGTACATGCTATCATGATCGAACCTCTTTTGGTGTGACAATGTTTCAGCTTTGGAACCAGATAAGATCTGATGGGGACGGGGGGAGGGGGGGGGTTTGCAGGGAGAGAAGATCAAACCTTCTAGAGAGTAACCATGATTAGATTATATCAGTCATATGACATCTCTCCCTCGCCCCTGATGTACCTAAGCAATGCTTATTGTCAAAAGCTGTGAATTATTGCATAAATGAACGACCTTCATATCGTATAATATCTTGTGTAGTTGCTCTTGCACATGGTCACTATATTTCTCTTTTCTGTTCTTTTGAGTGGAAGAGACTGTTGCATATAGTCAGTACGTATTCGTATCTAATCTTTTTGCAGTCTTTTTGTCTGCTCCCACTCTGATTTATCTCCTTCTTATAGGGCCTGCCTGTCTTTACTGATTAAAGTTATAATATCAGTCCTTAAAGTTAGTAGGACGTAATGTATCTTCTCTAACAAAATATCGTGCTGCGCTGAGGTGGTATGAAAAAGACTAAAAATAGGATCAGCTCCAAAAGGAGCTACAACAGAATCTAGAAAGCTACAGATAGATGGAGACCCTACTTCAGATTGATAAAGACTAGTAGTATGTTACTAGGTGTGAATTGTGGCAAGAGAAGAATTGATTTGGAATGGAATCTGCATTGAGCTTGAAATATTCATTTAGATAATGTGTTGGGCATCTCCTTAGGCAGAGCATTTCAAAATGGCATGAAAAAGCATTATGTGTGTCACGGAAAAAATTAATGCAGGACTAATAGTATCATATTTTCTGTTTCATGATGGCATTCCAGCAAATGCGCTTGGAGATAAAGGTATATTCCTTTCTCATTCTTAGTTTCGTTGACAAAGCTTTTGCTCGTTACTTCTTTTGAATATTCATATATGGTATCCACAGCGGAAACTTGCCCAGAGATCAGATCGTGTGAAGTCAGTTGACCTTCATCCAACGGAGCCATGGTATTTTACTTTACATGTATTTATGTGCATTCATATATCTGAAAGATTGCTTGCGAACGAATTCCTAAAATATCTCCCGCCTTTATGCTACAGGATACTAACAGGCTTATACACAGGCAGCGTTTGCATTTGGAATTACCAATCCAAGGTATAGTTATAGTGCATCTTCAATGGTCAAGTCACTTTTGCCTGATTGTATGTCTCACCTCCCACATTCATTGTTATGGGCAGAGCTTAGTAAAATCTTTCGAGATAACAGAACTTCCAGGTTATGAATCCTTTATCGTAATTCATTTATCTAGATTACCATGATTCAATTTTGATTCCTGGTAACATATAAGAATGAATTTGTGAAATGCAGTTCGATCTGCCAAATTTATCCCACGAAAACAGTGGATTGTGGCTGCCACTGATGATATGCACATCAGAGTGTATAATTACGACACAATGGACAAAGTTAAGGCCTATGCAGCTCACATGGACTACATTAGGTGTGTGGCAGTACATCCTACACTACCATATGTATTGTCATCTTCAGATGATATGTTGATCAAACTCTGGGATTGGGACAAGGGCTGGGCTTGTACTCAAATATTCGAAGGCCATTCACACTATGTGATGCAAGTAGCTTTTAACCCAAAGGATAATAATACCTTTGCGAGCGTGTCTCTTGATAGGACTGTTAAGGTACAAGCTTGGATTGAAAGTATGCTGGTAATCCTCCAGTTTGATGTGAACTTTATTCTTATATCTTGAAAATTGCGAAATTGGTAACAGGTCTGGAATTTAGCATCTCCTGTACCCAACTTTACTCTGAATGCCCATACAAAAGGAATAAACTGTGTAGGCTACTTCTCAGGAGGTGATAAGCCGTACCTTATCACGGGCTCAGATGATCGCACTGCCAAGGTGTATAAAATATGTTCAAGAACCGCATTATATTCTTTTGAAATCTCGTTTTTCTTAAGAGTTCTTTTTGGGACAGGTTTGGGACTATCAAACGAAGAGCTGCGTCCAGACACTGGAAGGGCATACTCACAATGTTTCTGCTGTTTGTTTTCATTCTGATTTGCCGATTATTCTAACTGGTTCTGAGGATGGAACAGTCCGTGTATGGCATGCAACTACATACAGGCAAGTCAAAGTATTCCTATTGATGTTGTAATATGTGAGTCACTTCAAAGTGTGGTCAATGAATGTTCTAGTTGTGCTAATGCTTTATTATTTTAACACCTTCAACAATGAGCTGCATTTGATAAATGGAATAATAATCTATATGAGTTTATTGTATGAGTTAGGCACTGATTTTAGGGAAGAGAAGTATCACCCGATTATTTGTACGGAACTTAGAAGTAAGCGAAAATAACTTGTTATATGTCAGGGTTAGAATCTGAAAAATTGAAGTCCGAAATTTATTTTGTATTATAATCGTCCTTCTCAGCCTAAGCAGTTACACAGCTTACTGATGAAGGCTAGCAACACATGCTTCAAAACTTTTCCAGCATAACTAGAAATTTGCAGTTTCCAATTTATTTCATGGCTGCAAGGAAAGTTATTTTTAACATTACAAATGTTACACCATCAGTAAGTGTTGGAACCATTATGCATACTAATCTTTGTCCGCTTATAAAGCTACTCATATTTATGATGAACTTGTTGAATAGTATGTAACAGGCTTGAGAACACTTTGAGTTATGGACTTGAACGAGTATGGGCTATTGGATGTCAAAAGAGCTCCAATAGGTTTGAAACTAACAGTGGCTTGAACTTTATACTGTGACTAGAACTAAAGCTGTAGTTTGTATGCTTGCAGAGTTGTGATAGGATATGATGAGGGTACTATTATGATAAAAATAGGGAAAGATCAGCCCGTTGCTAGTATGGATAGTAATGGCAAGATTATCTGGGCCAAACAGAACGAAATACGAACCGTGAATGTCAAATCAATTGGATTGGACGAGGTTAGTTTCAAATTATTACTTTCAATCTAAATAAGCTGAGTGACAGGAAAATATTTGTGTATCATTTTCAGTGTTTTTCAGTGTTATGGAACTAATTTTTAATCAAATAGACCAAATAAGTAGAAACTAGATAAAAGGAGAGGATTGAGCGAGCCCAATACAGTACAACCATGCCTACATCCCTATATGCATTTAGACTTTACCTGACTAAATCCGACATTCCATACTGCTGGTTACTACATAAGCGAGTACCCTGGGTTGATATGTAGTAGACGTGACTGTCGTAATGCAAGCTTAGCCTGCACCAACGGTATCTGATCATTCAGCATAAATCAATAGCGTGTCCTATAAGGTAGCAAGGCCCCAAACTTATACATCTTCCTAACTTGCCCCTCGGTTTTCAATTCAACGAACTTGGTCTTTCTCTAATCTTAGTGAAAATACCCTTCAAATAAGTTAGTAGATTTTTTTAGTGTCCTTACGACTTACCAAAGCTATGTTCACATAACTCACCTTATTTATTGTGAATTATGTTGCATTCAAGTTTGGGAACGCAAAACATGTAGCTCCAATTCATCCTTATATGCTGTATGATTATGTGATTCGCTATATAATGAAATTACAGATCGTTGATGGTGAGAGGCTGCCTTTGGCTGTGAAGGAACTTGGAAACTGTGATCTCTATCCACAAGTGAGTTTGTTTAAAACTTGAAAATGTCAAATAAGTTTGTTCTATTAAATTTGGGTGGAAGTGCTCGTTGGTCTTACTTGAATTGGATTTCTATTGATGCATATGGTTCTATAGCCTACTACTTCTGGTTTCAATTTTTGTTTTTCCTGAGGAGCTGATCTGTTTGTTAATTACGCTCAGTCAAAAAAACGAGTTCTAACATCCGTCGGCATCTGGAATCTAGCTAGGATTACGAGTCACTTGTTTCTTATTAATGATGGCTTTTACAGTTGTTCCAATTCCTTTTAGTTTATGGTTTTGAATGGCCTAGGGCTTTCTAACTGTACACCTGTATGCTATATAATAGTAGCTAGGTAGCTAACTGGATAATTTAGCAGTATGGTAAAGTTGTGAGTCCAGACCCTAAACCGTCTCACTTTAAATAACTGTGAAGTCGTATACATATTGTGCTTTAAATAAATGTGAAGTTGTATGCATATTGTAACATTTAACCAAGCGAGAATTGAAATTTTAGATTATGATTCTATAACTTGTTATATTCCTCTCTAACAATTTTGCATTGCTCTGCGAACCTGATCTGTTTATTCATCACCTGTCAAATGTAGCTCTGTGATATCTAACTTCATTTGGAATCCAGCTAGGATTATGAATCACTTATTGTTTCTTATTAATTATGGCGTTTACAGTGATTGTAGTTGTGGAAATGTACAATTTTGAAAGGCCTAGAACTTCATTTTCTGGAAATATACACCATGAATTAGCGCTATATAGTAGGAGTCAGGTAGCTAACTGTATGATTTTCCTGTGCTTGACTCAAGGGGAATGTTTGCCAAAGTGTACTCCTGTAATGAGGAATTTTTTATTTGTGTCATGGAGAAGTTCTCAAATTCACATCGTAAGAGTATCTTGGTTAAAATGTGAGTCCAGATTCGTGCGCGTGTGTGCAGAGAGAGAGACAGAAAAAGTGATCTTTATCTCATTTTTTGAATTTTTTATAATTGAAGTTTACTGTAACTTGATTTAACACTAGCTGGATTGAATTATAGCATTGTTTCCATTTTCTTTTGACATTTGTTTTACATATAAAGCATGTGTATTGACCTCTACATCGTTATATGTTCTAGAGTTTGAAGCACAATCCAAATGGGAGGTTTGTTGTTGTTTGTGGGGATGGAGAATATGTAATATATACTGCACTTGCATGGAGAAATAGAGGTTTTGGATCTGCCCTGGAGTTTGCTTGGTCTCTGGATGGGGAGTATGCCATCCGAGAGAGTGTGTCAAAGATTAAGATATTCAACAAATCATTCCAGGTATTACTAAACAATTTTGCTGACATGATCTTATTGAAGCATTTATATTTTCAATTCCAGTGATTAATATTTGAATTCATTTAATCTCCCCGCAATAAGTGGATGGTTTCTTAGTTTTTTGTCGGATAAACTCAATTTCAGATTTAAAAGAATGGCTAGATGCTCATTCAAATCGAATTATTTATTATAATTTATTGCATTTTTATGTTGAATTTTCTTCGTGTGGCTGTTGTTTGTACTTACGGGGGAATATACAGCAGAAAGTTTCTATGCTCCATTGTTGTGATGTTGTATGCACTTTGAAGTAAACATTGGTATTTGTTATGGAATATAATGTTTCTGATTCAACCTTTGAGCGACAAAAAATTTATGTAATTTGCAAAGAGGGGATTGGCCTCAGATGATGTGCTAGTGGATGATCCTAGAAATATATTTTATTATTCCTAAACAGTCCCATACTCTTTTATTTTGGGTTGTATGTTTCTATCAATATGCCATTATTTTCTTGATTCGTAAAAGATTTGTCAATTTTTGGTATCTTTACTGTGTGATAGGAGAGGGAAACCATGAGGCCTACATTTTCTGTAGAGGGTATTTATGGTGGAGCTCTACTTGCTCTTCGTTCAAATGACTTTGTGTGCTTTTACGACTGGGCGGAATGTCAATTCATTCGCCGCATAGATGTAAAAGTGAAGGTAACTATGTTCTTCAAGCTCTGCTCCCAATTTTTAAACACAAATTATATTCTAGTTTTATCAGTTACCTTACCATCTGCATCATAAAATCATAAAAGAAGAGTCGAGAGGTGCTTCATGGGAAAAGTTTAAATGATTGACTACAAATTGTTGACATGAGGAGGTAACTGAATCTGCTGCACATGAGGGAGTATAGTGGTTCTTGGGGTTATAAAATAATCATTCAACTAGCAGCTAAAATCCCAAGTTTTGTTCTCAGGTGAAAGCAAATGAATGGAAACAAAACATTGTGTTTAGGACAACTGTGGTATTATGATTACACAACAATCTAGAAGTGGTTCAATTTCTTAGCAGAAATGCAAATTGCACGTCTAACAATCAACTTAGCTGGTTGATATCATTCAATATATGCAGGATATTTATTGGGCGGACAGTGGTGATTTGGTGACGATTGCAAGTGACAGCTCCTTCTATATATTGAAGTATGATGTAAGTGAGCTCCTAATCAAAGGCCCTTATCAGTTTTCTCATTTTGTGGTTTCAACATCTCTCGTTTCCTATTGCGTGCTTTTGTCACAGCTAGAAACTGTAGCTGCTCAGATAGATGTTGGTAATGAACAAGGAATTGAGGATGCTTTTGAACTTTTGCATGAAATTCCAGAGCGTGTACGAAGTGGTATATGGATTGGTAATTGCTTTATTTATAACAATTCATCCTGGCGATTGAACTACTGTGCTGGCAGAGAGGTAAATCAGTCTAACTTGTTTATCTCCAAAACAATTTCACTTCATGTTAAATATTTCTTCTACAGGTCACGACCATGTATCATCTAGATCATCCAATGTATCTGCTTGGGTATCTTGCTAGCCAAAGCAAAGTATATTTTATTGATAAAGATTATAAGTAAGTCTTCAATTTCTCTGGTAAGCCCTGTATTATGACTGAAAATTAAGTAAAACTATTGTATTATCTTGCAGCATAATAAGCTATACATTGTCACTTAGTTTGATTGAGTACAAAACTCATATCATGAGAGGAGACCTGGAAAGAGCTGAAGAAGTGCTTCCAACAATACCCAAAGAGCAATACAATAGGCAAGCAGATTTCGATTTTTTCTCTTTTGGAGAGTAAACTGATGATCAAGTGTATGTCTCTTTTTTTTGTATTTACTGCTAATGCCATTAATTATCTGGTTACAGTATTGCCCATTTTTTGGAATCCCGCAATATGATTGAAGAAGCTCTTCGCATAGTGGTTGATTTTGATTACAAGTTTGATCTTGCTATTCAGTTGGGAAGATTAGACATTGCAAAGGTTCCTTGAATTTACTCCCCCATCATTATTTTCTCTCCTCCCTGTGGCGTATTCCTCAAAGCTGGCTTATGAACTAAGCACTATGTTTGTGTTCCTGGAATGCACCACAGAGGATTTCCTTGTTTTCTTTTCCTAAATCCATTCACTGGATTTAAGTAGTAATTGGGCAGGCCATTGCTGAGGAAGTCCAGGGTAAATCCAAGTGGAAGCAGCTTGGAGATTTGGCCCTCACTTTAGGAAAGGTTGGAACTACTTTAAATTGCTTTCTTTTTCTCTCAATTAACGACAAACGCAATCAGGGGTTCCATAACTCATGCCTCATATCTGTGTATTGTTTCCTTTAGCTCTTAGTGTCTATAGAACATTCAGGGTTCCCTAATTCATTTGTCTGATGTATGTAGTTCTAGATAGGATCTCCCTTCACAACTGTAACCAGGCACTGGAGATACTCATCAGGCAAACATACCCCCCATAGATTCTACCTTCTTGCCCCCTGATGAAACCCTTAATGCACTACTGAACTTGTTTTTAAATTAGAATTACATTCTTTAATTTTAATCTAGTTGCCAGTCAAAGAAACACTATTATTAAATTGTAGATGGAATCCCCAAAATTTTCTCTTCGGTGTGGGCGTACAACTTTGTTACAGGAACATCACACAACCATTTAGCATAATATACAGCTATTCTCCATCATCACATAATCATTTCCAAGGTCGTACCATCCATTTCAGTCTGTTTGATCATTTCCAAGGTCTCCCGTAGCAGCTGAGAGAAAGTGGAATCTGAATTAAGAGAAGAATCATCATGTTACTCTTCGTGCCTAATCATGCTGCAATGAGTCTTCAGATTCTCAGTAACCACAGATAACAGATGTCTTTTAGTACATTTTCCTACCATATCATGCTACGTTTCTTGTCTGAGGCCCATGTTTATGGTAAAATCAAGATGGTAATGGCAGCTTGGCCTTCGATTTCAAGAAACCTTTTGATTGGATGCCTGTGTAGAATGAATGATGAGGACATAAATATTAAAATTTTGGGTAGGTCTTCAAACAATTGTATTCCTTTTTCCTATGTTGTGTTTCTCATTATAACCAACAGATGTACATGAGCAGTTTCATAAATAACCATTTGATTCGAGCTAATTAGAGGTCAAATTTCCCGAACATTTAGTGCATAATTTTAGATTCAACCTTGTTTTTCTCGAAGCTGCTTACTCACTCCTTGTTCTGCAGTTCAATGTTGCAGAAGAATGCATGAAAAATTCTAAGGACCTAAGTGGCTTGCTTCTACTATATTCATCGTTAGGCAATGTAACAGGGATGAAATATCTAGCTTCCATTGCACGTAAAGATGGAAAAATGAATGTGGCATTTGTTTGTCTCTTCATGCTTGGACAACTTGAAGAGTGTGTGCAACTTCTCGTTGATAGGTAAATGTCTACTAGCTCGAAATTTCAATATGATTTTTAGAGAAGTGAAATGAATATTTTGTTAATGGTTTCGTCAGTAATCGGATACCAGAAGCAGCTTTCATGGCTAGAGCATACCTACCAAGTAAAGTCACAGATACTGTTAAGCTTTGGAAGAATGACCTAAAAAAGGTGATCTCAGTTTTTATATCTAACTAGTTGTACAAGTTGTCACGAAGCTGATAATGTCCTGTTTCAAACAAGCAGATAAATCAGAAAGCTGCGGACTCATTGGCAGACCCAATGGAATATCCTAACCTTTTTCCAGGCTGGGTGTGGGCCTTGGAAGCCGAAACAAGAATGAAGTCTCTAAGGTTTTATCCATTTTGCCTTGCTCCACTCTTATGAGATGTTTATCTTTGTTCTGCAAGGGTGATGGTCTGCTGTATTAATTGTATATCAGAGATAATCTTACACCTGCAAGCGATTATGCCAAATTTGTGGCTTCAAGAGCAGTCAACATAATTGATGAACTGAAGGCGAAGTCCATAACAGAGAATGGGAACAGCTTTCATGAGGTTCGATTTTAGTCAGTACATATTGCAGAGGGGACATCATTGTCCCTGTTGTCACTGATGAATTGGAGGTGTTTCCAGATTATTTTGTTCTAAATGTTAGTATTATGCTAGGATAGAAACTGAAGCTACTAATGTGTATTGCTGTGCAAGGCTGGAGATATAATTGAAGAGTTCATTCAAGTTGAGGCTGATGATGAAAGCAAAGGGTCTGCAGATGGGGCGGTTTTTATCGATGCTGCTGATGCATTTGAAGACTGGACCGTGGAGGATGCTGAGTACTCTTATTGATCTGGGTATAATCTTTTCCCCCTACTCAACTTTCAACATCGATTCACAACATTGCGTGTTGCTGGCTAAACGATTACTCAACTGCAGTGGATACGATTCTTGCTTTGCGTAAATAAGCCATCCTTGACGAGTTAGGGGACTTGCTCTTAGGATTGTTAGTAGACAGCCAACTAATTCTAATCTACTCAAGCACCTACTAATCGAGAAAGAAAATCTAAATTTCACTACTTTTAACTATTTGTTATTTATTTGCTTTGTTGAAGAGCTCTCTTTAACACGAATTGTAGTTTGTCATTACACAGCCCACAATAAAGCGTATTCTTTCAATTGCAAATATTACCAAATGGACCTCCTGCCACTCAATGCATTAATGTACTAGAACCATTTTTGGTTTATGGATTACACATTTGACGTATTCCAATTGAACTACGGATTAAGCAAGAACCTGTACTCCAATTAGACAATAAACAGACAATAAGCTGTTAATCAAGCTCATAATGGAACATAAGCTGTTAATCAAGATCATAATGGAACATAAGCGTTAATCAAGATCATAATGGAACATTATGACACAATGCTGATTAAGACAATGAGCATTAAAGCATGCACTTAATGCAGTTGGAACGGGCTTCAAAAGTTCATTCATTCATACTCCAATAAGATAGTGGAGCATTACCCCTGCCGCTTTTATGCAGTGGGACTTGACTACAGAGAAAAAGCTAAAAAAATTGGGGAAAGAAAATCCAAAAAAGGACAATGTGTAACTATTGTATGAAAATAGAAGAGGACTGAACCGCAATTATTCCAACATTCTAAGACGCTACAATAGTTTAGCCGTGGACGTGCAAGGGGCCTTGGGTCAAAACACTTCAGACCTATTCTATTTAACTCATACGAAAACATTGCCAATTTGTAGTACGCCTTAGTTAGCAGAAAACTTCTAGATTTAAATCATTCATCTCTAAGTTGTCTTTAACTATGCATGATTCGAGACAAGACAATCAATCGATTTGACGCCATCTTTAGCAAAGTTTGAGGCTTCTTCACAAATTCAGTCTTCATTATTAGAATCAACTTTCCCGCTAAAGGTGTTGTAAATACAAACGCTGGCCTGTAGATTGAGCCTCACATGCTTTAGAACGGATGTTTATCTTTGAATGCCAGCTGTGAACCTTGTTTTGGCACGTCTGGCAATCCTGCTTTTTCAGCCTTGTAATTTACAGCACACTAAACAACACTCATTAGGTAATAATGGCCATAGATCCTTGCCATGGAAGCATTCATGTGTATGTATGTTGTCATCTGCTCTCTGTGGGGATGAAAACTTGACTTTATCTACAGAATCAGATCCTTCTTTAATCTTGGTGTGTGAGGTGTCTTGATTTGTTGCAATAGTAACGGCATAGAACTCTTAACCATTTTGGTGCATGTACTTACTCCATCTTCATGCTCAAGTCTTCGCCGTTGGCGACCAAGTTGTTGCCATCTGTAATCATATATACCAACATTCTGAATACTTCTTCACTTAAAACAAAATGTTAAATGCTTTGCTTTCTCTTAATAACAGCACGGGCAACTCTGGCAACCAATTTGCACCTACCAAAAATTGAAATTATCGATCTTCTCTTTGGAGGGCTCTTCTTTTGAAGCTCTCCTAAAAAGTTTTTACCAAAAAATTGAACTTTTAATTATGCTTTGAATCCATCAATTTCAAGTTTAATACTAGAACCTGACGTCTTACCAACACCAGTCGGGTGCATGGGATTGAAAACATCTGAACTCTTAAATGTATACCCTACAAAATTTACATCTTTGGAAGGCAGCATCTGCAATCAAGTAGACCTATTAGTCCATCGATAATGGAGTGTCAAAAACCAACTTTTTCTCAGGTTGCAAACAATACCTTCCTCCATGGCCCAGATTTAGATGCCCTATGCTGGACATCCACCTGCATCATTACAAGTGCTCAGAATGGAATTGTATTTCTGGCTGTGTGGATTACTATTCCACATAGGAATTCATTCCAGTGGTGGCCAAGCCAACATACACGGGACAGACTTACACAATTGCACTCAACTCCTAACACTGATTGTTGCTATCAAAATTCCAACATTTTCATGCCTTGTATGTACCTATCTATCTGTATGTATGTATGTATGTATGTATACATACTGCATATGTATATAGATACAAACATATCAAAACATCTTCTTCGTTAATAGGTAAATTGGAACCTATTAAACATATGATTGTGCTATTAAACCTTTGTACCATGGTTAAACTGTGAACACTTCATAAGAATGTCGTTTTTGCACCCCAGGTCACTCTTCAAGAATAACCGCTTAAAGGAATAGAGATTGTGATGTTCAATTAAAATGCACACCTCTTCAAACTTATCAAAGTTCTGTGTGTCTAGTTCACCATTTACTTGTGGCTTATAAGCAGCCTCCATACTGTACAGCTCATCCCATTGCATGCCTTTGAACCATGGATGATTCTGTAAAAAATGAGTTGAAGAAAAACTGACATGATCCCTGAGTTTAAATGCTAAAACTAAAAGCAAATAATTCCAAACCTTGATTTCGTCAATGCTTCCAGTACCAATACGATTATCAACATCACAGAGTAGTTTGCACATCAAGTGCTTTGCTTCTGGTGACAGCTTCAGCTCTTGAGGAAATTTCAAAGAAGTCTTCCAGTTAACGATCTGATCCATTGAAAACCCCATGTTGTTTACACTCAAAACACTTTTCAGTGCAAATGCAAATCATTTCACACTCTGAATATCCAAGCAATTCAGAAAAGCAACTAAAAACCCTTCAACCCAATACATGTAAGAAATTTGCAACAACATTTTCGTGAAAGATAAAAAGCACAAGCAAATTAGAACCAGTGCTAATCATATCACAGTCACATTCCTGGAATACATGCATAGAATACATTCTAGGATTAGAAATGGGTATGGGAACTGACAGGATCAGACTCTAAAAACAAGAAGCTCAGAAAAGAAAACAGCAATTGGCTATATACAGATACATATTCAGTCTGGAATCAAATACCTCAAAGAATGACAAGGAAACAACCCTAAGGGTAAGAATCACTATATCCGTATGGTCTTAAATTTAGGAAGTTTCTCTGAGGATATCTTCTTAGTCTTTATTGAAAAAAGGGTTATCCAGATTGACTTCAAGTTATATAAGGTTAGATCTGCAATTGCAAGAAAGGCTCCACCATAATTTTCTTGTTTAAATAGGTTTCCTGAACTTCAGTTTTAAAAACTCTTGCCTACAACTTATCATTACTCACAAAAACTTTCGGGTACTGTTTGAACTCAAATGTCAGCAATTGTTTTGATTCCTGTTATTTAGACCATGTGTTTTGCACTTAGCTTGTATTAGGTAAGATATCCTTTATCTAAAAACAAGAAAAAGAGAGCAATACATCTAGATATATGGATAAGTAGATATAGAATTAGTGGTGTAAAAACTAGTTATCACCCATTAGAAGTATTGGGTGCCGCTTATACATATAAATTCATGTGAAATAATGTGTATACCTTCCAACAAGTCAACATTGGATCATCAGAATAAAACGGAGGATAACCAACGAGCATCTCATACATGATCGCTCCAAGTGACCACCTGAGAACCCAACTTATAACTCTCTCTCTCTCTCTCTCTCTCTCTGCCCTAAAAGATGGTAGCATAACTATCTTTCTTTCTTTCTTTTTCTCTCTTCAAAGACATTACACAATGATCGTGGACACACTCACTACTAGATATCCTCGATTCCAGAGAATCACAGAACAACTATTCTAATCTTTCTCACTCGAGGATTCAAAGAACAAGGTGCTTGGGTCTCTCAATGACATTAATTACAATACACATGGGGACACTGAGCGAATCAACATTTTCAGAATTTTTTCTTCCCAAGGAGTTCAGCCATTAAAATGCTAGCATTGACTATTCTGCCACTTGTTCAATTTTATGGAACAAAGTGAGCTTATTCCACACTTAAGGACCATTGGAAGAAATAAGTGGATGAGTCCACTGTAAAAGAACCATATAGTATTCCACTTAATACATGAAATATCGTTGATTTGCTCCTCTCCATGAGAACCATATTTTGCTAATGGGTAAGTGTTTCGATGTCATAAAATATATTTGTGGGTGCGAATCTTGCTTTAATTGTCCTTTTTAGGGTGGGTACAACTCTGATTTTTAATCGTCTGGACCTATACCAAAGAAAACATTGGCCATCACATATACTTGAAGGAGAAACCTACGACTTCTACCATGCATTAATTGTCCCTTTTTAACATGGGTGGAGCACGGTTTTCTGAACACCTAAACCTACACTAAAGAAAACATAAGTCACGTCCCTCTAAACTAAGTTTAAAGCTTCTCAACAACCTACATAGGCTGAGCCATCTCTTGATATCCAGATAGCCTGTATGTTATAGAGATTTTACACAGCAATCCTTGTTAGGAAGTCATGATAGCCTTCAAATACTGCTCAAATTCAACTGGAAAAAGATGAGAATCTTGACTCTCCAAGTTAAGAAAAAGGCAGCATGTGGATGGAAAAGTTCTCTTACCAATCACATTCCATGCCATAACCCTTTTTTGACAGCACTTCAGGTGCAATATAGTCTGGAGTGCCAACAGTAGAGTATGCCTGGTGCAAGAAAAAACATTTGCATCAGCTTCAACATAAGAAGTAACAAAAACTAAATCTTTGCAGTTCATCAAATGCATTCAAATATGTAGCATGGAAAAAGGAAATTACTAGAGTTCTCCTATTTAATTTCCACCGTTGCAATTGCTCTTGTTGGGTTGGCCAAGACTGGGCTTGTTGGGCAACTCCATCAATGTCCATATCTGTATTGCTCAATGCCTCTTCATTGAAAAGTGACATTGCACTGCTATCCAGAGGCTTACAAAGCCCAAAGTCAGATAATTTCATGTGCCCGTCCTTGTCAAGTAGAAGATTGTCAGGTTTGATATCCCTACAACATAAATAAAAATTATGAAATCAACGTAAAATCCAAATCATGACAATGTCCAGCCAGAAATTAGGCCTTGGAAGCAAGAAAATGCATTGACACAACACAAAAGATTCAGAAATCTACATACACAATATGAAATCCATGCACCGAAATCTATTCATCGGATAAAACACATGTTTGCAGTTGTACAAGTATTTTATCTTTTGAAGGATGAAAATACACCAATGTTTTCAGCTACCACATTTACCTGTGGATGTAGCCATGTTTATGAATCGATTCTATTGCCAGAACAGTCTCTCCAATGTAAAAACGTGCTTCGTCTTCTGTCAGTGTATCTTTCCGTGTCAAAAGTGTCATCATGTCACCACCAGGTAAATATTCCATGACCAGGTACAGGAATTCAGCATCTTGAAATGAATAATACAATTTTACAATACATTCACTGTCAACCTCGGCAAGAAGATTTCTTTCAGCTCTGACATGTTCCACCTGTAGCACAGAGTCCATAAACCCAGCAGAGGATAATTACATTACAGAGTTTATTTGACTTAAAAGGTTTCAGTTATATAATTAATAAAACACCTGTCCACGACTGAGCATCTCAGATTTTTTGAGCTTCTTTACTGCATAAACCATTCCAGTTGACTTCAATCTACATAACCTTACCTGCAGATCACAAAATTTTTTCCAAACTATATATCATAATTTGCACAACAATTAGCATAAAAAAGATCATGGAATGGCAAAGCATGAAAATCATATTGGAAAAATGCCAATAACATGGAATATTTACAGCCTAGAAGGCATAGAGAAGAAACACTGAACCGGATATCATATAAATTTGTTCAAAGCATATAGAAAATCATTAAAGATCACAGTTTGTACATGGTTAGACATATAAAAAGATCATGGAAAGGCACATATAAAAAAATGATCATGGTTAGACCATAAAAACCATTATCAACGAAATGTTAATAAGATGTAATACCACAACACCTAGAAAACATAGCGGAGTGTTTCAAACTACATCCCAAAAAACAATTTTATTGCCTCAATCAATAAATTGACGATATCTTCTCAGTGAATGCGAAACGAAATATATCTCTTAGATTCCTTGTAGTTAGATGTTTTCTGACATCTCATGATGCTGCCAATTGCTTTCTATCATTTATGTTTTGTTTCCTGCCTATCACAACAAATGACAGAAGCAGGTAAGGCAGAAAAGGCGAGCAGAAAACAGATATGCATGAAAACAGCAGTTATATGGACAGTCGTGCCAGTACGCTTAATGAGTATTGGACCAATTCAGGCCTTTCTCTTCACATATTTAGACGCATTCAGTTAATTTTCCACAAGATATTAATTGTTCGTTCCTTAGCCTAATGTTGGTCAGCTTTATAGCTCTACATGATGAGTACGAGTTTACAGTGCCTTTTTTCTTGGTAATCTTCAGAAACCAGAAGGATTGGTTTAACCAAATCAAAAGTTTAATGCAGGTTATTTGGACTTTATTTTGAAAACTGGAGACAACTTCCAACACAATCAATAAAGGTTTAGTTGATTGATGATGTCTTCATGTGTACCAGCAATGCTCAATACATGAATACAACGGATGGTAGGTTTCCAATTCCCACTCTAGTCCTCATTCACAAGAATGGATGGATATATAAAACACTTCTCAGTTACTACCACTGATGGTAAGTTTTTCCATTAGAAAACTGCTTGGGCACAATTATGTTCCTTCATAAGGGATTGCAACAAATACAGCTTCACATTCTATTATGTAAGCGGAGAACTGTATCATTGGCGCTGCATTAAAAAGGATCAAAACATGGATATATTAATCAAAGATGCCTAGTGCTCAACCCTCTGAAGTAAATCAGATAGAGACAGCACCTTGAGGACGAGGGTGACATTAACAAAAATAAATCGACTTGAAACTCAGAGATTTCTTCTGTTCAGATACAAGCAAGGATTTTCTCAAAACTGCAATCCAGCTGAGAGTGAACAATGGATATGCACGCTGATGCTCATAAGATCAAAGATACTCTCTCTGATTTCCATCAAAAAAACAATTTTCCGGTCGATTATGAGCTCACCGCAAGATGTTCTTGTTTCTTTACAAAAGATATCAACCTGATAGATCAAGCACATTGACTGAGGATGCAAAAAGCCCCTTGAGGTACGAGGTGACAGTTGTGTGAATAACCTCGGTCAGAACTCAAAGAAGGCCCTTTTGCTCTAACAAGAAACAATACCATCAAAAGTGTGATTCAGCTCAATTTGAGCAATTAAAAACTATTTTCTTTTGTAGCAGACAACAATCTGCTGCTATCGGGAACATCTCTCTAATGCTCATATCTTCATAAGATTGAAGGTACCAGCACACAATGCTAGACACACAGTGATGTCTATTATTGTAAAATACCCGATGCGGATCCTCCAAGCACCAAGTTTAGTTCCATGAACCATTGAATGTCTATCTATATTCAGGTGGCCAATTAAAAAACTTATCTTTCCTTTTCTACTTGTCGGCCAGCAAATACAACCAATATTTATAAAAATTTTCAGAACAGAGATACATTTTCTATGACACTCCACATATACAAGACCTACAGATGTTGAATTCGCCAGAAATTCAACATGCCTCCATGGACACATGTGCTTATGATCATGTACTTCACTTACAAACTAAGTAATTCGATTTTCAAAATGACTCTAGTATCTGACTAGCAATTATTGAGTTGTTATGAACAAGAATTCAGTGCACCAATAGCATGCACTGCTACAAGAAAAGAATTACCTCACCAAAAGCGCCTCGGCCAATTATAGTGAGTGGTTCAAAGTCATCAACACATAGTTTCTGCCGTTGCAATCTCATATTTTCCGTTTCTTTTCTTTCGAGGTCCTTTATAACATTTTGATGGTCCTCCTCCGAAACACAAGCCTCCTTAAGTCGCCGTTCAAGAATCCATCTCCTATACCCAAACATGAATATCAACATAATGAAACCTGTTGTAGTTCTACAGTAGAAGATTCTTTGGTTCAAGAAAGAAAGAGGACTGCGAGTGCGATGTGAAAAATTTGATACGGCATTTTAACAAAATAATAAGTCAAATTATGTGCATACAAAGTGATACAGTATTTTAGCAATTTGAGTAGTATTCATTTAAAACTTATGGACGATAGATTATAGAAAGATAAAGTCAGATTTTGCTGGATTTATGTACATTTAGATTCTTCTAATCAATCCAAGACACATTGATAAATAGCACAATAAGTAAACATTTTTGGCATTTATTGAAAAAACTAGCACAAGCATACTATTAGGTAGAATCAAGCTGCTACTGTTGCTACAACCTATTCATGCTTCCACATTATGTAGAGAGAGGTGTAGATCAGTGAGTATTTATTCAAACATGCCATAAAAATGTCAAATGTCTAGTATCAGAAACCATATATCATTGGACGGCGAGTGTATTTTAATATCCAATATCTAGTATGAAAATTCATATCTATCATTCCTGTGATTTTATAGCAGAAATCTTACCTTTCCTTTCTTTCTTGCATGTTCTTCTTTTGCACTCTATAATGATTTTCGATGTACTGTTTCGCAGCAGCAACCTTTTGCCGGGTTTCATTCGAGGCTGGAATTTCCTTTTGCATATCAGAACTCGAATTAAGAGAAGAATCATCGTGTGGCATGGTTGCATCCTCTTCACATTCTTCGGCCACGATTTTTAGAGTGCTAAATCTCGAGTTATCCATGATCTCTCGATCATCCATTGCTGATGACATCCCAAAAGAAGCAATACAAGTTCTTTTGTATATAATTTGCACTTCGACGGGATTTACTCACTCTTGAACTGCCATTTCTTCTCACTGTTTACCACGTTTCCTTCTTGAAAAACAGATCAATTCCAACCTTCTTATTTCCTTTTGCCATGAAAACCGACGTGTCTAGAGCCATTGAAAGAAGACAAATCAAGCAGAGAGAACATACCTCAGTGTTGACGGTCCGCATCTAAAACTCAAGTTTTCTGGAGACATCATTATAGAACGCGGAGCTTTCGCCTGATGATCTACTAAGCACGTGGTGAAACGTCCGAAGCCATGCGTGTCATGCCGCTGTATCAGGCCCAAGTCGTCTCGGAGGTACAGATCAGATGGGAGACGGAACGGGAATTCCCTGCGATAGTCAGTGTAGGAGCTCGAAACGGCAAGAAACCACCGCCTCCCAACGTTGCAGGAGATAGCACAAGAATTGGAAACAGGAACAAATCACGAGGGGGAGGAGGATATTACGAAACGGGGGGGGGGGGGATGAGAGGAATGAGAATGAAAATGAGAGGAAAGAAGCGGGGGGAGGGGAAAGAAGGAAGCAAAGGCTTGTTTCCAGACGATTCACAAGGTTGAAAATTCAGGGATCGTGTGGTGGACTGGCCATCGCCATATCCAGGCTGGAGGAGACAGGCAGACAGACAGACTGTGCGTGAGAGAGGAGGAGGAGGAGGAGGAGGAGGAGGGGGAGAAGGAGTGATAAGCGGAGTTCCTTATCACACTGCGTATCATCGATCGTTCCCTGCGTGTGTAGTCGAGATCGAACGATGCCACGTCAGCGCGTCCCGCGGCCACGTCACAGCCCGTCGCCGTCCACGTCAGCCTGCAATCGGCCAATCAGAGGCCACCCACGTGCCACGTCAGCCCGTTGCGGCGAGAGCCCCTGCCACGTCACCTCCAAAATGATGTCTGTGTACATGTATGTATGTATGTGTGTGTATGTATGTATGCATGTATGTATGTGCGTGTATCTATGTATGCACGTGTGTGTTCATGCATGTGTGCATGCGTGTATCGATGCATCGATGGTGTTTATGCCTCTATGCATGTGTGCGTCGATGTATGTGTATCGCTGTATCTATGCATGCATGCATGAATGCGTGTGTGCATGTATGCACATGTGCATGCACGCATTGTCCGCGGATGTATGCATGCGTGTGTATGTATGCACATGCGCATGCATGTATTGCCTGTGTATGTATGCGTGCGTGCGTATGTATGTATGTATGTACATGCGTGTGCATGCATTGTCTATGTATGTATGTATGTACATGCATGTGCATGCATTGTCTATGCATGCATGCATGCATGTGTTGCCTGTGTATGTATGGATGTATGCGAAGCTGACCCCCGTACCATCGGCAACATCATCCACGACAACATCAGATCCCACTATCCTGTATGTGTTTCTTGTTAGATGCCTCCCTAGACCACATGCACACAACATGAATGGGGGGATGATGGAATCTCTCCAATGCAGTCAGTCGTTGCGTCCGAATCAAGAACTAAAAACCCGAGTTGAGAAAACGGGCGGGGGAAGCTCAGCACTCTCACCCACGTCTCGTGCGATTAGAGTATGTATTTCTCCGATCGCCAAAGTGGATAACAGCTCCGATCTGCAGACCTAGGCTCTCAGGCTCCGAACATATTAACAAAGCATTCCATGCTGTATTCGCTGGATGATGCATCCCGATCGAATTAAAGAAGAAAAAAAAGATAGCCAGGCCTACCGCACAATGCATTTATATGTTAATCGCCATAACCCGCTGTCATAACCACAGGCCTTGATCTGCAGACAACATGCATCGCGTGTACACGCAGTAGTATGCATGTACATGCACATGGTCGAGGCCCGCCATGTGGTTTTCTTTAACAAACACAATCCTCAGCAAGCAAACAGGGTTGTTGGATGACCAAACCACATCGCGCGTCTCGCCATTCATGCTTCCAGAGCAGAGTTCCTCCCTCCCACAGAGGCTCACGCGATCTATGGCCTTAAATTGTTGTTGGTTCTCGAACTTTTGATGGGCCCATTCGTCGACATGCTGCACATGAAAAAAGAAGATTCCTCTAACCTTGTGTTGAGAGAGAGAGAGAGAGAGAGAGAGAGAGAGAGAGAGAGAGAGAGAGAGAGAGAGGGGATAAAGTTTCGAATTCAATCGGATAATTGAACCTCACAACCCCTTCCCAAAAGATGTCAGTTCCACCAATACCACAGTGCTCATTCACACATTGAATCGATGAGAGGACAATGGGCGCTTTAACATACTTTGGAAAAAACTTTGGTACCGAATCATTGCGTCGTTGACAACAACAAACAACATAAGATGTACCACCCACTACGGTGGAACATATCATAACCAACACACAATTGAAGCTTCTCTACTAGAAGCTAGTAGTACATGTTGTTTACTATGGATTGCTAATGCTAGTGGTTTCAAACTCGGATTTGAAGTGTTCGTTATTTTAATCGCGATAAAAATAAAGCATGCATACTAGTTCGATGAAGAAGCACTCTAGATGTAAATATGCCATAGCACCAACTTAGTTAAGTTACTCTAATCCTTGTGCAAGGGATTGGTTCAACATCGAAGAAACTCCATTGCGACTTGGCGGTTGTGCATGATACTTTGCAAGATCTTGTGCTGTCGAACTCAGCGATGCAACAGTCGGGTGAATGTTATGTGCTAATAGATATAATATTATGACGGAGCCTCTATTGTATAAGCAGTGTTCGAATTGCAAGGTTTTACCAATAAATTTGGTCTGACCTTACAAGATTTGATCCTAGTATCCTATCTGATTTGGAGAAATTGAGGTTGTCTTTCATCTTGTACAAATTTGAGGAGGGTTATGAATCTTTGATCCGTGGAGAAAAATATACTTTCCCATGCCACCAGTTCAGCTCCTGTAATTGATGCGTTGCTTCCTCCTTTCTGATCTCTTGATATTCTATCATGTTAAAATTGCCCCTGACACACACCGACACTCTACTTTATACTTTGGGAACCTTCTCAGCAATTCACCTCCGTAATATTTTTCTCCTGAAAGATTTATTTGGTGCATACATATTGAGAAAACCTAAAGTGATTTCGTTGTAGTGCACAATAAAAGAAATTGCACCCTGCCTGAAGCAATAATACCTTTATCCACTATTTGGGAGGCAAGTTCTTGGTGACTGGCTAAGCAAACTCCTGCTTTTGTATTTCTTGACCCTAGACTAGCAGACCACAATTGCTCCCACTTTCCTGGGAGTAATGCACCATACTTTTGAATCCAATGTTTGTTGGGATGATGCTCTTGAAGCATCAAGACATCAAGTTTTCCATTTGTCAGATCACCTGTTAAATCTCTTGCAAAATGTTCCAACTTATCCTTGTACATTCCATGAGACCACCTTCATTACATTGTGCAACGATGGTCTCCTACTCAAAGTAGCAGATCTAATTATTTTCCGAAGCCTTTGATTGCCCAATAGAAGTTCCCATATCTGAATCCTGAGTGTCTTCTTGATGGTTGTCATTATCCCTATCCATCTTTATCTCTTTTGGGGGTTTTCCCCTTAACATGTTAAGTGTTTTAGCGTGTAGCCTCTCCTCATCTCTTTGGTCTAATACCTCTATTGCATTATGCATAGTATTGGATGTCAACTATGAATGATTGCTTTTAGTTGTATTTTGTATATATGAAACAACTGATAGACGTTCACTAGCCTTGTTCTGATTTTCCTTATTGTTTAGATTAGTAGGCTAACAAGGGGCTTTTTTTTTTACTTAGAGAGGCTCTACTGGTTCTTGGATCCGCAGTGCATGGAACTCTCTCCTTGAATAAAACCTATTTTGGTGAATCTCGAGATTGTAGCTTTTGCTTGGGTTGTAAAGTCCTTTCGTTTATTTCTTAGCATTAGACTACATTCTTCTCCTTTTTTTGGTAACTTACAATGGTGAACATCTATCTACTTTGTTCCTTGATTGTTGCTTTCACGTTGAAGTTATGTTTCCATTTAGAGAAAAGGGTATGAGCACCTACTAGGTCCAAATACTTGAGCTCTAGCAAGGTCTTTACTGAAGAAGGGGGTGCAAACGGAAGCTAATAAAAGCAATGTCCGAGTATTTGTATATCAATGATCTTCTCTATTCCATCCAACATGAAGGCATGTAGCAAATCCCTAAGTTCCTCTCTATTTACATGTTTCCATAGCACTCTACATATTACAGTTTGGTTCTAAAGACGTTTTTTGCAACCAAAATGGTTTTTATTTTCCAAGTCCATAGCACTTTACATACTCGATGCTCCTTGAGTGGGGGAAAGGGTGCTTCACTGGCAACCCTAAGAGATGTAAGGACTTTGAAATTACAAGGAGTAACCTTACAAACCAAAACTTTGAAAACCTCGTTATCAAATCCATGTTCGACGTATTAAACTGTGTTATGAAGGAGCATTAAAAAAACTAACTTGAAATTCACAAAAAAAACTAACAAATCCCTAAACCCATTTTCAAACAAAGTATAAGAAGTTATTTGAGTATAAGTTCCCAATAAGATATTTACATGTTTTAAAACTACTTCAAAACAAAGAGTTCCAAATTTGATTTACAAACTTATAATAAACTTGATGTACGCAACCAACAAATTTAAAATCTTTCATGTGATTGGATGTTAGAAATAATCATTTGTGTGTAATGTACTTCCACCTAGGTTTACCATTAGTAAACATATCAGTGTGACTTTCTTTCTGTTTTGCATTAAATGTTAAATGTTACAAGCGCACAATACTATTTGGTAAACAGTAGTTCAGGTTTTTATATGAGAGAGACAAACGAGGCATTGAAAGAAAATCATAATCAATTGTAAATTTGTACATTCAAGTAAAATTTTAAGCACTATTAATAATTGAAATGATTTATTTTCATTGGTTGTTTAACACCAGCCCACAACCAGACTCGAACCGGCTAGTTTCAATCATTTTAACCAAATTATTTGTAAATTTTTTATAGAAAGTCATTATTGATAATAAAAAAGAATTGATTCTAGTGATTATTGCAATTAATAATATATTATAAAGTATATGAGTAAGATTTGGAGTAAGAAGAGCAATGTGTTATTAAATAGTGAATCAGATAATAGTAAGAGAAGCGAGGTGGATTACAAGGTATAGTTTACAGGCAAGAGAAAGAAAGAGAATAATAGGATGTTAGGATCAAAATCAGATGAAGAAGAAATGGAGAAAACCCTAGACGAAGACCTCCTCATTTGTTCTTGCTCTACCTCTTTATACATGGAACACGTCATGTTTCGGCACGTGTTATCAATAATATAACTGGAAAGGATGAGGAATAACGACCCAATTCAATTGTTTTGACACCTTCATGCACCTCTAGTACTTTTCAAGAAGATTTGCAACTATTGCGCGAAGAACATGTAATATTGCGCATTCTCTTTTAAGATTCCTTAAACATATATGTTTTACCGCAAAATTTAGGCAAAAAAAAAATTTCATGTATATCTAAAGGTTGGTAATGATACATGTCTTATGAAACTAGCAAATTTGTGAAATTTGTAAATGTAAATCATAAGGAACATTCTAAAAAGCTACAAATAAGACAAAAATGTCATGCATGTATAGATGACAACATTTGTATTCAAGCATATTTCAGATCAAAACAACCAGTTTATATAAGTTCACAATTTACAAGCCAAAACAATTTCAAATGTCATTAAGAAAATGTCAA